>JAPEUT010000289.1:0-35675 GCA_027946375.1 Neodidymelliopsis sp. IMI 364377
GTGGGAGGGAGGGCTGGAGCCAGGTACAGCGCTTCGAGGAGCTGGATGGAGTTAGTGCCAGTGCGCCGGCGTTCAGGTACGCACACCAGCAGATTCAGCATTTGTACAGTAATGTTGTTGAAAAGACTTTGGGTTATTTCCCACCGCCGTGCGAGCTGGATGCTATCGCTAATGCTACGATTGCATTCTGTGATCCGCTGGACGGGAAAACGGATGGCGTGGTCGCGCGTTCGGATCTTTGCAAGTTGCAGTTCAACATCAACTCTACCATTGGACTACCCTATCACTGTGCCGCGAGTGCTGGTGGTGGCAACCCCTTCGGACCCGGTGGAGGTGTCGCGACACCAGAACAGAACGGTACAGTCTCAGCACAGGCTGCTGCAGTTGCGCAGACTATCGTCGATGGGCTGCACGACTCGCAAGGCCGCCAGGCATACTTCTCATATCAACCTGCCGCCACCTTTGCAGATGCACAGACAGCGTACAACAAGACGAGCGGCAACTGGGAACTCGCCATCAGCGGTCTGGGCGGCGAGTTCGTGACCCGCTACGACTGGCTCCAGAACACATCCACGCTCACTTCTCTTGATGGCGTAACCTACGACACGCTCAAGGAATGGATGTACGACCTCTGGCAAACCTACGAAGCCACCTTCCAAACCACCTGGCCGGACCTCACCCGCTTCGAAGCCTCGGGAGGCAAAGTCCTCCACGTCCACGGCGAATCCGATAATTCCATCCCCGCCGCGAGCAGCGTCCACTACTGGAACTCGGTCCGCTCAATCATGTACCCAGGCCTCTCCTTCAACGAGTCCACCACCAAGCTCCAAGACTTCTACCGCTTCTACCTCGTCCCCGGCGCCGCGCACTGCAGCGCAAACAGCTACCAGCCCAACGGCGCGTGGCCACAGACAGTCATGACGCAGCTGATTGACTGGGTGGAAAACGGCAATGCGCCGGGGATGCTCAATGCGACGGTGCTGACGGGTGCGAATAAGGGGCAGAACCAGCAGATCTGTCAGTGGCCGTTGAGACCGCTGTATGGGAACGGCTCAACGGTGCCGGATTGTGTGTATGATCAGGACAGTATCGATACATGGCACTATGATCTGAATGCCTGGAAGATGCCGGTGTATTAGGGATTGCCTGAGGTTTAGTGAAAGAGGTTGGGTAGATCTCATTCAAATTCGAATAGAAGATTTAGTATCATTAGCAGCAAGTCAATCTCTCCGCCAAACCTACTTGATCTCGTCTTTCGCGCAATGCAGCTTGTACGAAGACCGGTAAACGTGATCTGAACACCCAGCAATATCCGGCCTTTGCCTAAAGAAGCGCATTCACAAACCTAGTAACCCCAAGGCGACATGTGAAAACCAGCCCATCAGCGAAAGTACACTACAAAGAACAACCATCAACACACTGAACAAAATCCTTCACCTGGTTGTAACAGCGTCGTACAAGATCGAGGAAGCGCGGTCGCGATAGAGAAGAGAGTGTCGGACTGGAAGCGTCATGGCGTCACATGTGGAGCACCTTCCTTCTCCAGCGAACCACCCCACCTTCCGTAGCTATGGAGTCGGAAAGAACAACAACGCAACACGCCCTGCGCCCTGCGAAGAAGACAGCTATATCTCAACCACTTGACGAGAGTTGCCCATCTAATCACCAGTATAATTATTGAAAAACATTGGCGAATATGACTTCATTTGATATTGCGACGGCGCGTGAGCGCTTCCCCGCTTTGCAGCAGGACCAGGTGTTTCTCGATAACGCGGGAGGCAGTCAGGCGCTGGGGAGTGTGATTGACTCGTAATTTTTTTGGGCATTTTCAACTAAGTGTAGACGCTGATGAAAGTGTAGCATCACTCAATACCTTTCAAAGACAAATGTCCAGCTCGGTGCATCCTACCACACGGGGACGCAGTCGAACACAAAGTACGAGGAGGGTTACCAGGCAGCGGCAAAGTATGTCAATGCGGGCCGCGATGAGATTGGTATGTGGTTGAAGTCTTGCGAATTGAGGGTAAAGGTGCTGATTGTTTGTAGTGCTTGGGGCTTCCACAACACAGTTATTCATGAACCTGTCCGGTGCTCTGCAGTTCAATGAGGGCGACGAGATCATTCTGTCGAAGATGGAGCATGAGACGAATGTGAAGCCGTGGTTGTTCATGGCGGAGCGACTCAAGCTCAAGGTCACATGGTGGCATTCGGATAAGCCTGAGCTGAAACTGACTGCGGACAACCTGAAGCCTCTTCTTTCGCCAAAGGTCAAATTTGTGGCTTGTACACATGTTTCGAACGTCCTCGGGTCAATACATGATGTGAGGGCGATTGCGGATGCTGTGCACGAGGTTGGTGCGTTGCTCTGTGTAGATGGTGTGAGCTTTGCGCCGCACAGGAGAGTCGATGTGAAGGCGTTCGGTGTTGACTTCTACTCGTTCTCCTGGTACAAGGTATGTCACCTGACATGTTTGGTCTGAGATGTGCGCTGACCGTCATAGGTTTACGGACCCCATATTGCTGTGTTGTACGCCAGCAACTCCGCCCAGCGGTACGTCAAGCCCATGGCACACTTCTTCAACCCCACCAAGACTCTGGAAGATAAACTGGGCTTTGCTGCGTCAAACTACGAAGGCGTGCAGGCGATTCCTGAGATTGCCAAGTACCTCGAGGGCTCTGACGAAGCGATCACCGAACATGAAGGGAAGCTCCAGAAGATTTTGCTAGATTTCCTGAACTCCCGAAAGGACATCACTGTTCTCGGATCAACATCTTCAGATTCGAAGGAGCGTGTGCCAACCATTTCGTTCGTTGTCGAAGGTATCAGTCCGAAAACGATTGTGGTGGAAGCCGAGAAGATTTCGAACTATGGCTTTAGGTGGGGTCACTTTTACTCGAAGAGGCTGTGTGATGAGATTTTGAAGGTTGGCCCGGAAGGAGTGACGAGAGTTTCAATGGTGCACTATAACACTGAAGAAGAGATCCATGGCTTGGTCGATGTGCTGAAGAAGGTCCTGCCTCAAGTCCAGTAGGCAAAGCTTGATTGGGAATTGATTGAATGAGATGTATTGATATCCTCATACGTTGAAGGAGATTTGCGTGAGACTTACTTCCGGCTTCTGCAATATGCGTGTAGTTTGCAGGTCAGTAAGACTGAGATGGATTGACTGCCGAATGTCGGACAGGGACCTCGAAAAGATTGTAGTCCCATACTAAGCCGGATCTACACACGGATCCGGAAGCAACACCTCGGTCCGATCCGCGAGTGGGATTTGACAGCTGTGTATAAAATCAGGAAGTTGCCAACATGCCAACAATACAACAAACAGCTATTTCCAATCAACATTTCAAGCCAGCATTCCAAGCTAACAATTCCACACCACAAACGAGATGGCGCCCTTCAAAGTTGCCGTTTACCTGTACCCCTCCGCAGACATCCTGGACTTCAGCGGCCCAGTAGAAATCTACAGCATGCGTCCTGCTTCCGGGGAGGCCAACTTCGAGGTCACCACGTTCGGCCATTACGACCGCATATCGTCAGAGACAGGCGCACTCGTTTACGTTCCCAATTGGACATTTGAGCAGCTCGAGGCCAGCATCGCAGACTACGATATTGTTGTCATTCCGGGTGCGCACTTTGAGGTGTTTGACAAACTCCTTCCCTCCAAAGAAGGAAAAGAGCTCACAGCTCTGCTTCGCAAGTTTGTGGATCTACCGCCACGAAACGAGGCTGGAACAAGGATCTTGCAGTCGGTCTGCACTGGCGCTATCATTCTCGCGGCATCAGGTGTCCTGGCTGGAAGAACTGTGACGACGCATCACGAGGGCTTGGAAGTACTGAAGAAGGTTGCGGATGAGGCAGCTGGCGGTGACTCCAAGGTTAATGTTGTGAGGAAGAGATGGGTCGATGCCGGTACCACGGACGCTGGCGTGAGGATTATCAATGCGGCGGGTGTGAGTTCTGGTATCGACACGAGTCTTTGGATCTATGAGCAGTTATGTGGAAAAGAGCAGGCTGACTTTGTAGCTGAGATTGCGGAGTTTGAGCGCAGGGGCGAGGCGTGGGGTGTGTGAAGTACGACCTAGATGTTGAGGGCGTGTGTACCCGAAGAGCATCTTATTGACCAGAAAGCTCAGTTTGTATTATAAACCGAAATACTACTGAAGTTGTTGTTGCAATAGGTAGTTCTTGACAGAAGGATCAAGCAGACATGAGGGAAGGCGCAGACAGCACTAACTCGGTCTAGTTTAGCGTCATGGAAACGCCGGAAATTGCAAAGCCACCTCGCGCTCTCGCTCTCGCATTCGAACCGTGTCCTACAGAATCCTTTGACACCTGCAGACGAGTTCGTGCAGCTCACATGCCGAGGCTGGGGTCCAAGAAGAGTCGCCATGGGTGTGTTCAATGCAAGTCAAGACGCGTGAAGGTACGTGAGGTTTGGCAGGAAAACTTCTGACATTATGTTTACCGCTTTAGTGCGATGAGAACCGACCATGCGGCGCGTGTGCTAGATATCGCGTTGAGTGCAGTCTGCTGAGCAGCTCAGCGTCAAGTCGCACGCCCACATCATCAGAGACACCCTCTACAGAGACAGGATCACCAGGCACACCAAATACTTCCAATGGACCCCCCATATTACCTGCACCACCTGTGACTGAATCCGCTCCACACCAACAGCTACCCGTTCACAACTACAGTCCTATCCTCACACCCTCAGAAGCTGATGCCGGAGAATGGATGCAAGACCTGGAGCTGATGCACCATTACACCGCGCACGCTCACATGACGATGCCCGGCCTTGAAGCTGCAAGGCAGATCTGGGGCTTTGCGGTACCTCAAGAGGGCTTCAAGCACCCTCATCTCATGCACAGTATGCTGTCTTTCTCGGCCAACCATCTTGCTTACATAAACCTCTCGAGAGCTTCCTACTACCACGTGCTCGCCTCGACTCATCAGTCAGCTGCCCTCACAGGCTTGAACAGAGCTCTCGCAGACCTAGGACCAGCGAACTGTCATGCACTATTCGCCTCAGCCTCTTTGACGATCATGAACGCCTTTGCAGATGCTCGCACCTACTCAATGGAGGTTTTGATCGAAATATTCCAGTTACTCCGTGGCATGTCTTTCGTTCTCAACACTGCTGTACCTTGGATAGAGAACGGTCCATTTGCCGCCATCATCCGTGCAAGTAACGGAAAAGAACTCAACAAACCCTCAGCGCTGCTCTCGTCGTTTCTTATCGAGATCCAGGCCGCGAGCTATCCTTCACCGAGCGAGTCGGCAGAGAGCCAAGCCAGCCGCATAAAGGCCGCCGAGCAACTGCGCCAGGCACTACAGTACAGCATTGACACATCAGGCCATCCCGCCTTGCGAGCAGTGATGACATGGCCTACGACTCTTGATGCAGATTTTCTAGAGCTGCTAAAGCAAGGCTCAGATCCTAAAGTCTTGGAGATACTAAAGCTATATTGCAGGCTCCTCGAATACGCTAGCTCTGAGTGGTGGTTCATCGCGGGATGGAGGGGCATCTCGTCGCGCATCTGATCGAGCTGTAATCGTGGCTTCAAGCTCGTATTCACAAGAGCGAGGTCGATCGGCCCGTTACTATACAAGATGATCCAGGACAACAAGCTTTGACTGGAAACGAACAAGGCGGTGGTTACCACCGTCACGCATTGACTGAATTCTACAGCTATTGCGGTTGACAAGCGTTCTGCAAACAAGAGCACAGTATGATGCTGGAGTCAATTGCACTGTCCGATTTCTATACTTTTGGCATCTTCAGAACAACTTGTTGGGATGACTCAAAAACCGGTGAGTGTCGAAGACTGGCGATAGTGTCCGAGAGATAAGATTCGAAGAGGTATTTGTCTCGATCGAGTACTTCTCGAACGAGAAAGAGTCGGCCGCCGAGTATATTGTTCGTACCGCCGACGATAACGTAGCCGAGGGGCGAGAACGAGAAGGCCTTCACGAGGTAACGCACTTCCATATTAACTCAGGGGTGCTCTTCCAACATGGCGACCGTACTTCTATGGCGACCGTACTTCTTGATGCTACAGCAACCGCAGACAATTGTGATTGAGGCGGCACCTTTCGTCAAGACAAGCAATACATTACGGACCGGACCGGGCCCAGCAAGTAAATCATCCTCAGTTGTGGTGAGAACGTCATACGCACCACTCAGTGAAACAGGCTCGTGTCACTGCCACTCTAAACTTCGGTGAGGCGGTGCGTTGTTATAAAGCACGGTCACGTCTTGGGCCCACTTTGACATCTGTGTTCCACGATACCCATGTTCTGAAACGTGGGTAATTGAAACGAACAATTACCGAACACAAGACAAGCGTGACAAGCAACGCGTACTCCCGGGGTCGTGCTTGTGGATCGAGTCGTCCTGACCCCATATTTCAACAATCTGTAGATGAAGGGGCGAGAGTCGAGACCACCAGGAGAGATTATATAAAAGGGAAAGAGATCGCACTGATATATCCATCAGCCAGCACCACAACAGCTTTCAACCATCCCAACAGTCACTCCAACAACCCAGTCGTTACCGAATTCAAGATGTTTGCCAAATCTATCATCACCATCCTCACCCTCGCCCTCGCTGCGAGCGCCACTCTCGACCCGGCGACGTCCAACACCAAGGGCAAATACCCGTCGAGCCCCAAGTGCTCTGGTGCGTCATATCGCATACTACAGATCCGAGAGACTTTGGACTAACCTTTGCGCAGTCACCAAGACCTCAAAGGCCATCCAAGCCGCCGAGTGCAGCCACAACACCCGTGTCTCCGGCAAGCAGACTTTCGCCGTCTTCACTCAAGACCACCAGTACGATGGTAACCACGGCTACCCATACGGCACATGCGAGGCGTACACATGTGAGCCTGGAACCGCGATGAAGAGCAACTCAGACAAGTGGACCTTCTTCTGGAGCAACGCTGGTGAGAGCTCTGGTGAGGGTGCGGGATGTATCAAGAGCCCCAAAGATGGATCGTGCGGCTGTGAGAACTCGGACGGCACTTTCGTCTACGGTGCCAGCAACTGCAAATAAGCGTTGCGTCATAGCATGGAGTTAGGCGTTGTTGGAGTTAGAACATTCGCAGCCTTGTTGATGAAATTAAACCAAATCAAATCAAACATTTTCTCACAAACAGATATTTGCATACCTCTCCCTGTCTTTGGGATCGCTGGGCTTGGACTGGTTCCACCGGACAGACTTGTATAGGAGTGAAGAAAGTCTGCCAAGCTGTAGCTACCAAGCGCTGCGCACGTGACGTTTCTAGAGTGTCCTCTTCGGCAACTGCCCTCCGCTCGACACACCTTCCATTCAGCGCCGCGACAAACTGCATCTCGTCAGATGCCTCGTGCCGATACTAGACATGATCAGCGTTATGGCGAGGTTGTTTGTCTAACGTAAGAGGCGCCGCAGCCACAAACGCACCGGGCCAAGGTACTGAGCCACTAGCTAAGCATGTCGAACACGCGAAGAAGTGCAAAGGCTCGTCCCTCTCCGCCCCAAGATCATTCACCGGCGCCATGCGCTCCTCCTTGTCATGTACGCGCCAATCAGGCTTGTTCAACTCAGCGGGGAGGACGTTACTGACCGTGCAAACGATTCCATTCACTTGGCATATCGTTCCGAGTTGCCGATTCTTACTTAATCGAGCGTCCAGTCGAGGAGAATCAAGGCGACAAGGCGGAAGTCGGAATGGAAGAACTTCGCAACCTTCCTTTAATGATGTAGATGCCAAACGTGCCAATGCGGTCCAATGAGGTGTCCAACATCCCAGGTAACGGGAGGCTGTTTTCAACGCTATCGACAGGTCGGTTGTCCTGTGCAAGATATGCTGAGACTCTGTTATCTCTGGCTTGCCACAAAGTGCTTGTGCGGGGACTCTATGGAGGGCCGACACTTGTTGTATAAGATGTCTTCTGGCACGCGAGCGATTCGTAGACTGATCAAATTTCAACGGTTCCGGTTGCGTGGCTCATAATTTTTCTATCAACATTCCACCGGCACTTCAATCCAACCGCTCAAAATGGGTGAGATCGAGGAGGTCAAGGACGGTAGAGTGGTACGAGAGACATCGTCAACCAGCTCGCCCTCGGACATCTCCCCTCAGACGACCATCGACGAAGGAGAAGCCCAGAAGAAGACGTTGTGGCAGAAGTTCAAGACGCCAGGATCAGTGCTGCAGATCATTGCCGCTGCGCTTCTTGCCATTGCGATTGGGTTGATCGTTACGACGCAGGTGGATAGTGTTCCTGATGCTGCTGTTGCACTTCTCGCCATTCCGGGTCAGCTATGGCTGCGCGCTTTGAGGGCTGTCGGTCAGTGAACTCATTCGATAAACAACCTTAACAACACGCTAACGTCCTCAGTGCTTCCTATGATCGTGACAGCCATGATCATGGCCATTCAGCGTCTGCGAACCATGACCCAAGGAGGCGGTAAAGCCGGGAAACTTGCTCGCTGGACTATCGGTTACTACATTCTCACCACCATAATAGCCGTTGCCCACTCGTGCATCCTCGTCGGTCTCGTGTGGTCCAAACTCATGAATCCAGTCAGCGGCGACCAACTGCAAGTCGACGAGACAGACCAAGAGCTGATCGATGAACGTGAGGCTTTCGAGATTCACGACGTTGTAGTAGACATGTTTTACTCGCTCGTACCCAACAACGTCGTCAACGCCATGGCAACTGACAGCCTCCTCGCTGTGTTGGTCACCGCCATCGTCCTGGGTTACTGCATCAAGCCCGGTTCGGCCCTGATCCGTGCCGTTGAGGAAATTGAACAGATCATCATGAAGATCATCACTGTGCTCATCTATATGGCACCTATTGGAGTGTTCTTCCTCATCATGCCCAACCTCTTTCGTCTCGATATCGCAGAGATCGGTGTGAACCTCGGCATTCTCATCGGTGGAACGCTATGTGGAATGGTTCTTCACCTATTCATTATCATTCCCATCATCTTCTTTGCTTTCACAAGGAAGAACCCCTACACCCTTTGGATGCGTTGCAGCCCTGCATGGATCACCGCTTGGGGTACGGCCTCGAGCGCTGCAACATTGCCTGTCACCATTCGATGCGTGCTGGCGCAGGGCGTACCGGTGACTGTGACCAAATTCGCGGTTCCGCTGGGCTGCTTGATTAATATGGACGGTACAGCCATCTACTTTCCGATTGTCGTCGTGTTCCTCGCAGCTACGCAGGGCATCTCGCTCAATGCCGCAGACTACATTATTGTCGTGCTGCTGTCGACTCTAGCTTCCATCGGCACTACGCCCATCCCAAGCTCTAGTCTCGTTCTCGTGGTCATGATATGCGGTTAGTCCCCGTGTTTTCCCCCTTTTCCCCAGAAACAATAACACTAATATCACTAGGCTCTATCAACGTCCCTGTCACAGGCATGTATGCCGTCGTCGTTGCCATTGACTGGTTTCTTGATCGCTTCCGCACCATGGTCAATGTCAGTTGCGATGCATTTGCAGCCGTTATCGTGACGAAGATCACAGGTATCGTGAATGAGCCCGAAGATGAGAACGAGTTTGCGGACGCGCACGCGGGAGGGAGTGAAATGGATCCCAACACACTGCGGGAGACGCATGGCGTGGGGAAGGTTTAGAGTGGTCTCTCGATGTCCGTGCGTGGGGCTGGTGAGTCTAGATGAAATGGAGAATAGGTCAAAGGTAATATACCTGTCCGAGGTTGCAGTAATTGATAGAGGTTCGCGAATCACAGTGAGCTGTTGTGAGAATGAGGCTTATTGATATTCTGATCACGATCTCAGTCAAAGAACAACAAAATACTCTTGGTCACAGAATGCTTGAGTGGTATCCTTCACATGTAGATATTACGATTACTTGTTCGACGGCAACTCCCACTAGAAGAAAGGCGATATATACATCCTACAGCACTCCAGGGTATCATACAACGCCCACATCCATTACATCCCAGACTTCAATAAGTATCAGGTTGCTTACAACAAATAAGCAGCAACACCACCAAGCACCACCAACGCACCGCTTACAGCGTTACGTCCAGCAGCACCAGTGAACTCGGGAACATTTCCACTAGAAGTACCTGTCGCCTTGGTACCGTTTCCATTTCCTGAACCATATCCAGGCATCGAGATGATCGACGGCTTGGTAGCGTTCTTTCCTGCCTCGCAGCTCGGTACAGGGACATCAGCGCGGGTCACGACGACATCAGCTGCAGGTCCAGTAGGGCAGCCAGCATGAGCGGTGATAGTCGTTGAGACTGAAGGGGCCGGAGCGTTGGAAGCAGGCATCGATGCCGATCCAGATGCAGATGACTTGACACTTGTAGCGGCGGGTGTGCTCACGGTCTGGAAGTATGAAGACGGGCAAGAGCCTGGGTGAGCGGGGTTGCAGCCGCCAGGGATAGAAGTTGGTACTGGAGATGCGGTGTATTGGCTGGAGAGTGTTAGTTATGGCGGGGAAGTCAATAAAGTGGGAGAGCTTACGCAGAGACGCCAGCAGCGAGCGCAATTGCGCCGATGAGGGAGAAGGACTTCATGGTTTCGAGAGTCGATTTGATTTGATTCGACGAAGGTTCAAAGAGTAAAAAGTGACTTGTACAAAGCGAGTGACTTGGAGGAACTGCAAGACTTGATGCAAAACAATACAATGCAAGGCTTCACCCTGATTCTTTATACCGATCGCCACTACAGAAGAAATTGCAATCTCCACACGAACCTTCCACAATAATGCCCTCGAGTCTGCTTCCGTCTACGTCCCCTCCATTACCCAATCCTAACCACGCGCACCGCCGCATCCAAACTGGGTCGAACCGCCGCCCATCTCAGTTCGGTAACTGAATCTCCCGCCCGCAGCACTCGTGCAACCTACCGTAGGGCATTCAAATCATTAAGATGAGCATGGCAACTACCGCGCACTAAGCCAAAGTTACTCACATGGTAGTGTGCAAATAGTGTGTCGGTGTAAAAGAGCGACCTAGTTCGGAACCTTTTCGTTCCATACCAGCCCACTAGTCCCGAACGGGTTAAGCATCTTAGTTCAGCCCGTTTCGAAACAACCGATCCAATCACCACGTGCGTTCCTGAGCCCTGCGTCGCCGCGTTAGAAGCGCGACGTCACTGCTGGTGTAGAAGTGGTTGTCGGATGGCCTGGATCCGTGGCTCAGGGTTGAGTTTTTGCGGGGAACGGGCGAGGCTGCCATGGGAGATCGTCTGTTTTGGGACGGGCAGCGTGGACTTGGGACGGTTCGGGCGCACTTGCGAGCGGGAACGTCTGCACCGGTGATGTGAGAAATTGAGATGAGAGGCGTCGGATGGAAAGGGGACCGGTCTATCGCAGCGCTTTTGCTACATGGAGTAAGAATGCAGATGGAAGGAGCCTGGCGTTGGTGGAGATCGATGCGGTGGGTGAGGAGTGGGTTGATTACTTGATGGATTCTGGGTTGGAGGTGATGTTTGTATAAGTATAGAGAAGTGGTCTGTTTGTTTTATTATTATCACCATCATCATCAAGCAACTCTTCCAGCTTTACTTATCAGCTTCATTCATACTTCTTCAAGTCCTTCCAGCACTTACTTATCCATCCCTAACAATGAAGTCTGCCATCTTCTCCATCGCCGCCCTGGCCGCTGTTGCCTCTGCCGCACCTACCACCAAGCGTGCTGCTATTGATGATGCCACCATCCTCAACTATGCTCTCACTCTCGAGCATCTCGAGGACAACTTCTACCGTCAGGGTCTTGCCAACTTCACTGAGGCTGACTTCAAGGCTGCTGGCTTCGACGCTGAGGCCTACAACCGCATCAAGACCATCAGCTCCGACGAGACAACGCACGTCAGCTTCTTGTCTGGCGCTCTGACAGCCGCTGGCGCAAAGCCCGTCAAGGAGTGCACATACGCCTTCGGCGTCACCAGTGTGCAGTCGTTCCTGGCTACCGCCTCGGTCCTCGAGGGTGTCGGTGTCAGCGCCTACCTCGGTGCCGCAGCAGACATCATGTCCAAGACCTACCTGACAGCTGCTGGCTCTATCCTGACCGTTGAGGCACGCCACAGCGCCTACGTCCGCGGTCTCAACAAGCAGAGCCCCTTCCCCCAGCCGTTCGACGCCCCTCTTTCCTACAACGAGGTTTACACCCTCGCCGCCGGCTTCATCAAGAGCTGCCCATCTGACAACCCTGCTCTTCCCGTCAAGGCATTCCCCAGCCTCTCTGCTTCCAGCAAGGACATGCCCATCAAGACTGGCTCGACACTCATGCTCGGCACCACCGGCTACAAGATTGAGGGCACTGTGTACGCTGCTTTCATCGCTGTCACTGGTCCTACTTTCGTCGAGGCCAAGTCTGTCAACGGCGGTTACGAGGTCGTTGTCCCCAAGGGCTTCGCTGGTCAGAGCTACGTCGTGCTGACAAGCTGCAACACTGCCGCTACTGACGACACCATCCTCGCTGGCCCTGCCATCGTCGAGATCTCCAGCTAGATTGTCGTTACTAGGAAGCGTTAGTTTCTCTTCTCAAAAAGAGTCTGCAGTGTACATACTTTCTTAGTTAATATTTAATGTTGATATCATACTGAACCCATACTCTCAATGCTCCTCCCATTCAAGGTTCTCCTCCAACCATATCATAGCCCTTTGACTTTTGACGAGTGTTTATCCTTGAGACCATCCCACAGCGCTCTCAAATTCTGGCGTTCCCGACCCAGTATCTTCATCTGCGCTTGAGCGTCGAACAGTCCGTCTTGAAAGTCGAGAACCTGGAGCTGCACCTCAGTAAAGTAGGCCTGGTACACATTCGAACCACCAGAAGTCCAGACCTATCTGGATAAAGCTGGCCAGGTCAATCCGCGCGCACTGGAGCTTAACCAGGTTCACCTCAAAAATAGGGTTGTCTTGTCCTCGAAGGATGCGACCCAGAGAGTTGTTGTCTAGCTTCGCGGGGCCCCATTGATACACCAACGCCTTGTCTTCCACAAAGCCTATATCCTGTAGCGCCTTTTGATGCGCTGAGGCGTCCTTAGGGCTGCTGTTAGATTCAGCGAGCCACTTGTTGAAGGACGACGTAGACTTCGCATATTAGTGGGACGTCCATCTATTTTCGTAGTCGACTGCATTTGTTTTTTCCTGCCATCTCGCGAACGATGGCGTTTGGTGTTGCGTTCTTGTAACGGAAAAGGTTTGTGTAGCTTTGCGCTGTTCCGACATTAATAATTCCAATCTGAGTAAGAATCGCCGCGAGGCCTTGCTGAGTATTTGGAACCCCTTCACAGTCTAGACTGAAAGAGCTGCTCTGATCATACGTGTGGATGTAGTGCAGGATTTCCATAAAGGCTCCAACAACGGCTGGCTTTCCTGGAGGTATTGCCCGCCCTAGATCGTCAAACGATATCTGCGACGGGAAGATATCGATGAGCTTGGGGTTAGACGTGACCAAAGCTTGGAGTCGTTCTGAGTATACACTGCAGAGACTCGTCTTATCCATGTCAGTCTTCAGGCAGTCATACGCGAAGCTGTAAGTCTTGATACTGTTAAAGAATGCTGTCATGTCGCGAAGAAACGTCTTGGCTGTCGCAGGTAAATGAATTCTGATCCTGTCAAGATCAATCATGCGAATCGGAGACATCTCGCCAGGGACATCTACGGTGATCCCGTATCTCTTAAGCTCGGCGACTAGCATCATGAGGTCAGTGCAGCGATACAAGTCCTTTGGAAATGTGTCGACGCGTGATTTGAGTTGCTCTCAGGTTGCTTTGCGCATGAAAGTGATAACATAAACACCCTGATTACATCTCTAATCTTAGTGTACGAAGAAGCTCGTGTTTGTTAGTCGAACACTTGTGTAGCTCCACTCTGTATGCAACACATAACGACAACATTAGTAGCAGAATGTGTTATACTATCACTAGGTACTATCTTGTAACTAGTAGCAGAGTTGCGTGCGTGGGGCGTTTGGAGTTTCCTGGTGCTCTTAGGAGGTATTCAGTTGTGTGCGATGTCCGGAAGCTTTAGTGTATGTGTTGCGTCTGGACCCGTGCCTAGCTTTGCATACATGTCGTTTACAATATCTTGAAGCGTTGTGTTACGCCATTCTCTGCAGGCTGTCTCAACCGTGAAGCCAAGGAACGGGTTATCATCGCTAGTCTTTAAGATCGTGTGCCTCAGCACTGGTGGTACATTTTGGTCTTTTCTACACGTCACTAGGTCGACCACGATCTGCTTGGCTTTGCTGGCGGTGTCTTGCTCTGCCATTTTTTGGAGAAGAAGCGCTCAGTTGACGTGGCCTAGGGCGTTCGGTTTTCGGTAGCAAGGATTTGAAGCTGTGGCGGTGCGAGCTTCAGGCGGCAGTCGTCATACATGGCGCGGGCTTCAGCGACGTGAGAACCTAGTGGCGTGAAGCTTCTCGTAGTATGACGCAAGCTCTCTGGTGGTGTTGGGTTGAGTGGTGGGGGTAGGATCATGAAGCGTTTGTAACGGTGTAGCGCTTTGAGGCGGTAAGATTAGCAACATGTCATATCAGCGCAAATAAACATGTCATACATAGCCAATAGGGCTGGCAACATCATTTCCCTTACGTTAGAGCTGTCAGCTTAATGTTTATAGACATGGATAAAGGTCTTGGTATTTCTTCGTATCTGATGCAACGCTCTGTGCTATTGGTAGCTGTTGGTAGTAAAAAACACAATACGGCACTCAGTGCATCGTATGTACACTGGAGGAAAGGATAACCAGATGAAATCCAAACATCCAACAGCCTCAACCCTTGACAATTGTCTTTCATGTGGCTGTAGCAGCGTTTTATCTCTCGCGTTAGCAGCTCCGAGCAATGCCCACGAGAGATACGAGGGTGTGCTTTGTACAGCATTGCATCGTCTTCGCGGTCTCCGCTCATATCGCAAAGATCCTCTGAGGCGTTCAACAGCCTAAAATCCAAAGCCAACTCTTTCGCCTGTTCGAACGTAATCGAGGTATTCCCTATATGTTCGAACATGGTCTTATACATGGAAACATTCTCTGAATCGATATGCCTAAATTGCGGAGATGGGCTAAATGTGAGAGGCGGGCTTTTCGTTGACACCTCTTCTGGATAGCTGTTTTAGAAAGCTAAAAATGTTTGCTTTTGTACCCATTTCTGATTCTTTACGCCAATAGTGTGAAACGCAGTGCGACTGTCTGTACTGTAGATGGCGCAAACGACGTTGTTGTGGGTTAGAGATGTACAGTAAGTGGAAGCAGGTGTTGGTCGTTGTGCAGGGTCCTGTAGACGTCTGGCGTACATCTGCAGTGCGTCTGTGCATGCCTTAAGACCATGCCGCTTCGCTATAAGGTCCGCTGTAGTCGGGTGCATGTACCTTGGTTGTTTTGATGGCTTACTGCTTGAGTTTCTTCCGGTGCCCCAACTTTCAGTGGTACGTCTAGTAGTAACAGGATACTGGAATACATCCGAGCTAAGAATTCGACCTATACGTAGATCTTCCACCGTAGGTAAATTGTTGGCGTTGATAAAGTGGATAAACGAGGCGACCTTGTTGCCAGTGCCCCCGACAATCGGGATAAGCGCGGATGCGTTTGCAAAGTTCAAAGTGCATCTTTCTTTGACCCCTCAAACCTTGGTTGCTGGCGTAATTTCCCTTCGCTATGCATTTTTATCTTCCAACCCTCAGAGCGGCCATGGTTCTAGAATCCTAGTTCTTCCTTCCTCACTCAGATGGTGTATCGCTGTTATGCCCAAACCACAAACGGAAGGTCCATTGCCCAACCCCGCGCTCACCCCGTAAATGAGTCCTCCGAGACACCGCACAACATTGCAAGCCAAAACACGACCATACAGCGCGTGGCCACTCAGGAAGCTTCAATGCTTGGTTGATCTTATCTAGTTTAAGCTCATGCCTATTACGGACATGATCCTGGCGACACCATTGCACATCCCGGTCGATCACCGCAATCCTGCATAAATGGCCTTCTAGATTCAGCCTTATCATAGGACAATATATTAAAGAGTTGCAATACCAAGAAAACGGGCCTTTTGAACTTCCTCGCCTAGCCTTGGTGCCGGCGGCAGTCAGGTCAAGTACGGCAGGTGCGATGAATGCACTATGGACGACTCATTAAGACGAGCGCACGATGGAGACGATGTGTTCACCAGTAGAGGGTATATAAGCCAGAATCTGAGCGAGCCATCATTGTTCTCATCAGACATCTTCTTGAACAGCTTGGGCGATCTTCATCATGAAGTTTCTCGGTATTACGCTCGCCTCTTTGGGACTCGCCTCTGCAGCTTCAGTCTCGAACAAGCAGAAGATCAGCTACGATGACTGGAAGGTCTTCCGCGTCAACGGACCCTCCAACACCGCCAAGTTCCAAGAGGTGGTGAAAAAGCTGCAGCTCGATGTCTGGAAGGGCAAGCCATCATCTGGTGATGTAGTTGATGTTTCGGTGCCGCCTGAGCAGCTGTCAGCTTTCGAAGCCTCTACCAAGGACTTCGAGACCAAGATCATGCATGAGAATTTGGGTGCATCTATTGCTGATGAAAATACCTTCTCAGTGTATGCTGGTAAGTAACCGCAACCTTCAAGCCTGGACAGCACTAAAAGCGATCAGCTGGCGCCGCCCCTAACGCCACATGGTTCTCCTCATACCATTCGCTTGCCGACCACTACCAATGGATCTCCGACCTTGCCGCTGCATATCCCTCAAACTCCGAAGTCATCTCCGCAGGGAAGTCGCTCGAAGGGCGCGACATCAAGGGGATCCACATCTGGGGCAGCGGCGGCAAAGGCTCACAGAAGGCGGTCGTGTGGCACAGCACCGTGCACGCAAGAGAATGGATTACAACCATGGTCAACGAGTACGCTGCGTACCAGCTGCTAACCTCTACGGATGCTACAACCGCTGCTTTCAAGAACAAGTACGACTTTTATATCTTCCCTGTCGTCAACCCCGATGGCTTCTACTTCACCCAGAACAGCAACCGTCTGTGGAGAAAGAACCGTCAGAGCACCGGCAGCGCCAGCTGTATCGGTCGCGACATCAACCGTAACTGGCCTCACAAGTCCTGGAGCCAGGCTCAGGGAGCCAGCACATCCCCCTGCGACGAGGACTACAAGGGTCCCTCCGCCGGTGACGGTGTTGAGACCAAGGCGCTCAAGGCCCAGCTCGATGGTCTTGCTGCAGGCAAAGGTATCCAGTTGTACATGGACATCCACTCCTACTCCCAGCTTTGGATGTACCCATATGGCTACACTTGCTCTGGCGCTCTCCCCAACTCTGCTTCATACGCCAGTCTGACCAAAGGAGCCATTGCTGCCGTCAAGGCTGTTCATGGAACAACTTTCACCGGCGGCCCAATCTGCAACACTATCTATCAGGTCAGTGGTGACAGCGTTGACTACGCTCTCGAGAACGCCAAAGCCAAGTACTCGATGACTGTTGAGCTCCGTGACACAGGCACGTACGGTTTTGTTCTGCCTGCGAACCAGATCTTGCCCAGCGGTGAGGAGATGTGGGCCGGATTGGCTTACCTTCTGAAGAACATGACTTAGAAGTCTGCAGACGCCACTACGGTGTTGCCGTAGTTGAGAAGTATGTGAATGAATTGAAGTGATCAAGAACGGCTTTCGGGATTTATCGGGCCACCGTGTCTATGCTGTGACCACGCCAATTCTTGTTCCTACCCACTGCTGTCATTTATCATCTCCATCCTTTTCCAAGATCTAACCCTTCTCTAGCAACCGACCTCCTGCCGCTCATCTTTCCCCTGCTTCCCCCTCAGCTTCTACATGCAGAAATAAGACCGGGCACCTTTCGCGTCGACAAAACCCGCACCTCCACCACCGGAGTGGACGATACCACCCTGACAGTCATCGTTCCTATCAAACCGAGTTAGCATCTTCACTTGACACCATACCACACACTGTATGTTCTCGGAAGTAAAGCCACTTACTTGAACACAACACAGAGACCACAGTACTGATTGTTACAGGCAAGGTAGTGCTCACCCCTAGCAAGCGTGTTGCATTTGTTGACAGGCACAGAAGTGCGCAGCTCGTGCAGTTGACCGCCTTCTTGGAGAACGCATTTGCCACAATAGTTGCCTGGTGGAGAGACTTGGGGCTCGCGAGGAAGGACTTGAGGGTTGTTGGTGGGCTCGGAAGGTGCGGCGATGACGGTGGTGATACCGACGAGAGCGATGATTGGGTTGAGGAGCTTCATAATGAGGTGAAGTGGTGAGGATAGAAATTCTGAATAGTAATGTAGATGTTGATGCGGGCAAAGCTGGGAGATCGTTGTGAGATAGAGAAGTTCAAAGACTTGCGTCCGCGATGTCAATATATGTCATCACTGTTCATTCACTACGCGACAAATGTGAGAGATTGAGGTCAAGCGCAGGTCGTTTGCTCACGGCATTGGAGAGAGTATTTCACTTTGATACCAGGTCACGGAGATTGAAAAAGCCTAGAACGGAGCTCAATCCCAATTCTATTCACTTCACTCACACTCATAAGTACTTAGGACAAGTATTACGAACCCATATGTGGAGGAAGATTTGATTGCCATGCTTGATATCGTACGTTGACACCTGTGAACAGCGACGTCTTCAGGACGCCGAGAGAAAATCAGCCATTCTTCGTCACTCTGTTCTTCAAACAAAACACAGTGTGGTCGAGGTTATGTTCTGCGAATCTCCTATGCGTACTCAAAGACAGAAGTAGCTGCGAGCATTCCTTCCGTCGAACGACAACTTTCGACCGCCCCAGTGAAGGATTTTGCCTTGACAATCATCGTCCCTACTTCATGTCAGCCATATCCCTCTGCAAAGCGGATTTTGCTCGTGACCACTCACTCGAAGATCATGCAGAGACCGCAAAACTGGTTGGTACAGCTCAGTAGTTGCACCTCCTTGCCGAATGATGTGCATCTGTACGCGTTGCCGGTAGCTTTGTCGGCAGAGGTGCGCAGAGGGATTTGGGCACTACTTCCAAGCCTCCCATCTGCAAGGACATCGCACTTGCCACAGTTGCCGCGAATTGTGTCTGACGCGCTCTGAGGAGCGGCGATGACGAGGAGGGCAAAACCCATGACGGCGGCAGTCGTGGTAAGGTGCTTCATAACGAGTGAGTTAGGGCCTTGAATGGAAGCAAAGCCAGCAGGGTAGTGTGTGGGACAAAGATTGTGGGAGCTGGGAAGCTGCGGAGAGACGATAGATTGGACTAGCTGGAAGGGAAAGAGCGAGTGAAAGTAGAAGAAAATTTTTCCTGCTCACTTCACCGGGTACACCATCAGTCATAATAAAGGCCAAGGATATCCTCTCTTATCACGTCCTTCTACCAGTCAAGCACTAATTTAGCTCGTCATGCAGAAGTAGCTGCCATATGCACTTGCTCTGAAAGAGTTACCTGGCCCAATCCATTGGACGTTCGGATCGTTGCAGTTCTTGTCCCTATGCCACATTAGTCCAGATCTTGTTACATTTTGTCCAAATGTACCTACTTGAAGAACATACAGATGCCGCAATCATCATTTTTGCAGTCGTCAGTTGAAGAGCTACCGTACTTGGGGAACGTGGTACACTTATCAGAAGTGCGCAAGACCTGAGCCTGGCCTCCAAATAAAACCCCAGGAACAGGGTCACAGTCACCACAACGGACGCCCATTCTGCCTGGTGGTGCTGGCGAGGCGAATGCGGATAGGCTGGTGAGGGCGAGGGTAATGGTAAAGTATCTCATGGTTGGGGTTGAGTGGTTTTGGCGCTTGTACTGGTTTTGTGTAAAATGTTGAGTGGACGTGGATGTAAACAAGACAACAAGAGCGGAGAACAGTCGCACTTTATGAACAAGGGAGTCACCAGGCTATATTGTGAGATATGTGAAACAATTAAGTGAAGGCAGATGCGTTTGCCATTGTTGAAAGCCCGAAACAAACTCACCATTGAACAAGGAGCGCTGTCGAAGACCCCAAGGAAAAACCACGAGTCTGTTTCGTGAACTACGTTCTTTATTCTATCCACATAGTCACATGAAAGCAAACCGAAAGATAGGCTCAGCCTTATTGCAGGCTGTATTCCATTCTATGGGTCTTACTATCTATCCTTTAAGCATCGAACATGGAGGCATCCATCCCAGAAAACGTTCTTTCCCTTGCTGCGTCTCAGCTTTCTCTGGGTACCAAACCCTCAGAAGAGTCGGTTGTGTGCTCAGTAGCAGGGCCACTGGCACCAACGACGACACTCGACAATGGGATGACGAATATCACCAGTCGTGAGGTTGGCGTGGCAGGTATGAAAGTTGCAGACAGAATTGCAGTTCGAACCCTGCCAGGCACATGCCTGTAACACTGTTTAGTACATGCATTCATATCTTGGCCGATGGTAAAGTCACTGACCTGCTGGCAACGGCTGAAGTAATTAATGCATGGTTGGCATACACCGATATAACCGCCACCATATCCAGCTTTGGGGGCATCGACGTTGGTGTCCTGAACTTGATCAGCTCACTTATGAGCCTGGAGAGGAATAGTGAGCGCGAACCTTGTCATTGGTGACCTTGGTAGGAGCTTCCTTGGTGTCAGGGACTGTGTCGGTGTCGATAGCAGTCACTGAGCAGTGAGCTACGGGGCCATCGAGACATATTTCTGACGAGTGACAGGCCATGAGCATCTCCCAAGAGCCGTTCTTGCACGCGACGACGGCACCGCTAGGGCCACCTTCGCCACACTGAAGGCTGTCCGGCTTACAAGCAAGGCCTGAACCGACGATGGCGGGTGATGCGACGACAGCGGCGGCCTGTGGCAGCGCGGAGCTGAGAGCGACAATGAACAGGCTCGTGAGAGCGAAGAGAATGCTATTGATCTTCATCATGGGTCGTAGTGATTGGGATTTTTTGTGGTGGAGAGCGGAAAAGAGTGCAGAGATGGAGGTAAGGAAGTTGTCTCACTTTATATAGAGTTGCAGTGAAGTAAACTTTATAGCCAATTCTTTTGTGCCGCACGGCTGTTCGCGATATACTCACCTTCACCTCGAGTTCGATTGGGGTGATCTCTGACATCTTCGGTAAATGGCGGACAGCAATACTGATGATTAGTAGGAGAGAACGTATGATTGGTGTAATGTTGTATTCGTGAAGGTAACATTAAATGAAGTCAATCCATACTCAAGGCAGCTCAAATCTCCCTATGGGACTGGCTGTCGCAGGCTTTTGATCCCTGAAAAATGGTTTACCGCCGTCCAGTTCCTGAAAGCTCTGGCTATCAAGTTCTCTCACTGCGTCTACTCCAGGCAGCTCGTGTTCGTCTTTTTCGCCCCCAAGTTCATAGCGCACACCTGATGCATCCAACTCTTCGCCCAATGTCGATGTACTGTGCGTCTTCTTATGCTGCTCAGAAATAGCGACGGCGGTTGCTACTGCTCGCGCCTTGTTGCGTGCTCGACGACGGAAGAAGAGCAATGCTGTGGCAGTTAACACTAAACTCATGGCCACGACCATTGCAACAGCAATTCCAACTATGCCGCCAGTAGAGATACCAGACTTGCTGTCTTCGTTACCTCCAGTCGCTACAGTTGACGATGTCGGTCCGGCGGTGTTTACCGGAGACTTGGTTGCTGTAGAGGAGACGACCGGATTTGTATTGTTCGCAGTGCAATCATAGTGTCCCAACAGCTGGTTCTGCGTGCTCAACCAATTGCAGAAACTGAGGATGTCTGCAGTTGATTCTGCTCTCAGAGCTCCGTTGATTCCATTCAAAACAGGCATCGTCAAGTTTTTCAGCGGTCCCTGAAGCCTAACGTATCCATCTATAGTCTCCAACTTGTCGAAGTTCAGGTTCGTGTCGCTGTTGCCATTCACTGTGAGACTTCCGTAAATGCCCGATAACTGCGAAAAGTCCAAGTTGCTTAGGACCGAATTTATCGAGATCTGATATGTGCTGCCGGCGTTGATTTGATTGTATGGTAATTTGAACTCTTTGAGATTTCCGTTCGCAGCAACCGTTAGTTGCGACGCAACTGGCCATCTTAGCCAATCCAGCTTCTCCAAGCCTGTATGCAGCACGTTGATTTCGTTCACGTCTTGTATCAATGCTCCCGCGGCGATGTCGCAACTTTTCAACGCAGTAAGGTCCGTGAAGTCTAGTCTCGAGAAGTTGGTAAGCGCAGGCAACGCTAGGGTCGACAACTTTGGCAGATTCTTGAGTATTATGGCTGAGGCGGATTGCAGTGTAGTCGACGATATTGACGACACGTTTTCAACGTCAATGATTTGTAATGTCCCTGTCACCGTCTTAAGACCATTGAGCGTTATGTCTTCAAGTTCCTTTGCTGCAACGGTAACATTGCCAGTAAATATCGCGCATTGATTGAGAAAAGTAACGTCGTCGGCGCTCTGGATCGTGAAAGTGCCCGATGAGGGTGCGCAATCTATGTGAAGCCACGTTAGTATACTTTGCTTGGTTGTATCGCAACATACAACACCTACCAACAGCCGCTCGCGTGCTAACAGCCCAGCAACATAACAACGCTGAAACCCATGGTGCGATGAGCTTCATGATATAGCCCAATGACGTCCGAACAAGGTCCGGATTACTTCATTATGTATGGGAAGCCAGGTGAATGAGTGGCAGATGTGACGGCTAGACCCAGGCGCAAATGGCGTGGAAGAATCGAGGAGATTGGAGCCTGAGCAGCATTGCGCAAAACGACCGAGGCCCCTAACTACAGGCAACCCACGACGCGTGGTTTCGAAACTGCAGAGATGGCACGGACTTCTTGATGATCAAGAGCTTCGTATTCGCGAAACCGTCCAACCAAAGACGCGATTGCCGTTGAATGGATCGACGGATGCGAGCTCCGGTCCAGTTTTTCCGGGGTAATGGCTGCTCAACAAGCCCTGTGTGTTTTCTCAACCGAGTCACAGCTCAGCGTCACCAAGCCATTCATAAAGAACGCCATCATGGGTCCTGGGCACTCATAGAATAAGCACCTGAGATTTTGGGGACATCGACGTACAAAAACAGTGATGTCGATCTGGTAATGTCGAGCCATGCCGGCAGACTGTGACATCCATCGCTTACGCTGTCAGCACTGCAGTCCTGAGTAGAACTTTATCTCGCATCCCATTTGCACGGTGTAAACTATAAACGGGCGTATAGCAACATATTATTCATCTTTGTTTGCTCGAGTTCAAACTCAACTAGAGAGGATCTAGTTTCCACCAAAATAGCAGCACTGGCAGTGACTGCAGCGGTGACGTAATCTTCGGCTCGGGTCATGACTATTAGCGTAGCGAGACGAACCTCGCTCTACACTCTGGACCTCTCTGTGCGGCAGCTGCATTTCTGCCGTAACTCGTCGAAGCCACGCACAGGCTGATGAATGACAACATGGGCAGCTAGCCACGCGATACACACTCCTCAGCAAGGGACGGGGTGAGCACACTCCAGACGCCCACAAGCTCGAAAAACAGAAGAAGAAGCTGCTCTTATACGAATTGCGCGGAGCGGATAGGTTTAGAGAAACTGGACTGAACAAGAGCTGGCTGTGGCCTCGCAAGAACAATCGACTCGGCCTCAGCTCCACAAACAGCATTGCTGAACCTCGTGGTTTCGCATACCGAGCCATTATATCTGTACAAAACTTTACCAGAAGAAGACTTACACGGAAGCAAGAGAGTCATCCGTGGACACAAGACAACTATGAGGCATGATGAGCTCGTGAAGAACTTGGATGCAGCGACACCAGAGCTCGGTATGCTGCAAGAGGCCCAACGTCCTCGTTCCACGCACCACAACTTACACAGGATGCCGGAGTCTCCGAACCTCGCGATGAACTTTACGCATCACTAGGACTGTCTACCTGACCTACGATCGATGCACTTTTGCTAAGCTATACTGTGGAAGTGAGCGATGTTTGCAAGCATATCCTAGTTCATCTGCTGCAACGTGAGAACAGCCTGCGCCCGTTACTAAGATGGTCTAGGGGCAGAACAGACCTTCCTTCAAGGGTGCCAAGCTACTCTTCATCTCCACCAGCTGTTGTTCCTAGAACATTCCTCCAGCTACTAGATTCTGTGTTCTATCTCGCATGGGCACAACAGAGATTCTGTGTACCGTTATAACCAGAATATACTCGTTCATGGCTCAACAGGTTCCCTTCGATATAGTGAATCGCATCATTATAAGGGATTGATGAGACGGTCACAATAGCACATTGCCTCCACTAGAGCAAGAAGATAGCTCAAGAATACATGCGTTGGCACCTCGTCCAGACCGAACCATTCTGGCAAATATTGGTGGCAAGCCGAGACCATATCGAAGCCATTGAAAAGCGTTTGCCACAGCTAAAGAGTAGTCTGAAGAGCTTAGGAGTATTTTCTTAGCTACAATATCATAGAAGAGTTGGATTTGCGGGTCGATATGTCGCTCTCGTAGGCAACAGATGAGTGCTCGCTAGCCCGAAAGGTGCCGTTGACATAGACTAAGATTTAGGTGCAGAAGATGGCGCTTTCAGAAAAGGAGATGTTACCACTTACATGGTGGCAACGTGCCCATTGTAGTTCGGTCCAGCGGAACGAGTGTTATGTACTCGCCATCATGCAAGGCGAAGTAATGGACCTGTGCGAAGAGTACCATTGCCAAGCCACTGTCTTGAGATGCAAGGCTTCGAACTTAAGATAATACCACTCCGGACCCAAAGCAGCCTGGAACCTGGCTTCCCCTCAACCTTGTACCAGCACCTGCATGTCGCCTCCAGGAACCGGCAAGAATGTTTTTCAACGGCTGCAGGTCCGCGGTCCCTGTACCTGCCCGCATTGGCTCGCACGTTGTGGTCACAAGGTTTGCTAGATGTTCGCCATCCCGCAATCTATAATCCCAAGCCTCAGGACCTACCAAGTGGGTGGAATGCGCCAATCACAGCGTTACCCTTGAGTATTAGCTCCACTGACCCTAATCTAAAAGCTGGGGTTAATTGAGCCTCGGAAGCGGAGCGATCTCGCTGTATAGTGCTCCGCGCCTAAAACGGACAAGTGCGGTCTTGGTATACAATTTCACCAAGTACATAATTGAAGATGGAAGAACTTTTTTTAGGCATCGAAGCTGCTCAGTCTTGCTCACACTTCGACACCGATCAAGCCTTTCAAGATGCGCTGCGACATTGCCGTCACCACTCTCCTCGCTTCCGGCGCCACCGCCGCGGCTGTAAAGAAGGGATTCGTTACCACCAAGGGCACTGGCTTCAAGCTCGACGGCAAGGATTTCTACTTTGCTGGAAGTAATGCCTACTACTTTCCCTTCAACGATGTAAGTATCATTTGTAAACAGAAATCGGTGCCATCTAACTGACAACCTCAAGCTCGCCTCAGACGTAGAGAAAGGTCTTGCCGCAGGAAAGAAGGCTGGTCTGAATGTTTTCAGGACTTGGGGGTTCAACGATCGCAACCGAACCACCATTGCCGGCGGCCTCCCCCAGTATGGTAACGAAGGCGCTGGTCCAAGTCCCAATGTCCTGCAGTGGTGGACCAACGGCACCGTAGAGTACAATTTAGCCCCCTTCGACAAGGTCGTTTCAGGTGCCGAGAAGACGGGCATGAAGCTCATCGTCGCTCTGACCAATAACTGGGCTGATTACGGCGGCATGGACGTCTACACGACCAACCTCGGCGGCAAGTACCACGACGACTTCTACCGGGACCCCAAGATCAAGGCCGCATTCAAGAAATACGTCAAAGCCATGGTCACACGCTACAAGTCCTCCTCGGCAATTATGGCTTGGGAGCTCGCCAACGAGCCCCGCTGCGGCGGAGACGCCGTGCGCAACCTCCCGCGCAGCGACAAGTGCACCCCTGACACCATCACCGCCTGGATCGACGAAATGAGCACCTATGTCAAATCCCTCGACCGCGATCATCTCGTTACCTGGGGAGGTGAAGGCGGATTTAATTTGAAGAGCGATGATTGGGCCTACAACGGCAGTGATGGCGGCGACTTCGACAAGGAACTACGCCTCAAGAACGTCGACTTCGGTGTTTTCCACAGCTACCCTGACTGGTGGAGCAAGACCGTCCCCTGGACTGTTCAATGGATCAAAGACCACGCCGCCAGCGGCCGCAAGGCTAACAAGCCAGTCGTGCACGAGGAGTACGGATGGCTGACCGACGACAAGCGCCAGGAGTACCTTGGCAAATCCGACAACCAAACACGCACAGAGGTTCTTGGGCTCTGGCAGAAGACCAGCATACAGGAGAAGATGAGCGATATGTACTGGCAGTTTGGATACTCTCAGTATTCGTATGGACGGAACAATGATGATGGATTTACAATTTTCTTGGACGATCCCGAGGCCAAGCAGTTGGTTTACGAGCATGCGAAGAAGGTCAATGCGTTGAACAAGTAGGGAATTGGATTTGGGCTTTTGAAGAAGGGGAGGTAGTGGATAAGGTGTTTGGCAAGACTAGTTCAATCTCATCTTCTGCCTTGATCGAGTACTCCTCCCCTATGGTTGAAATCTCCCCAAACACGATCATCACACATCGAACTATCATTTAGTAAGCCAATAGTGGCTTAACAATATACTTCAAGTATTCCCCTATCTTCTACTAGTCTTTAGAAGAAAGGTTATAATATTTCTAGCTGTGCTTCTATGGACTTCTCTTTGACTTTAGAAAAAGTAATAGGCTGCCGCGCATGCTTCTCCGAACTTCTCTCTACGCGCGCTGCACCTGCTAGCTATCCTCATAAGCCGAGAGCAACTCCTCCAATCACAAAGATTGGCCGATTCTAGGTGTGCGGATGCATAGGAGATAACTAGTGCTATTTAAGCCGTGAACCTCTTACATCTCGTGGCTGCCAACATTTTTCTTTCTTTTTCTACTTGGGGAGAAACTTCGAAAAGCAAGACCGCCCTAGAGCTGACCACATTCACCGACTCAGCTGTCGAGTTACATGATAACTCAACCTTTGGGAAAAACACTCAAACAACATTAGAGGTTTCCGACTCACCCTACACCTGCAGGCAGAGCTTGTGACAGTGCTGCCTTCCTACTTTCCTCCTCCCCCCTACCAACAACTTCCCATCTACCCGCCCTCCACGCAATCTAGGACATCTTAGCATCCTGATTCGTTAACCCCTCGACCAGCTAATATCCCCGCTCTTCTTCCCATAAATCTAATCATAACGCAAAGCCATATTCCTCAGCTTCGCAATTAGTAGACATAGCAGAAGAAATGTAAATTAGAGCACGAAAACCAGCTACAGCCTTTTACTAACTGTACCCGCTCCCAACTAAAGTAGAAAAAGAGAGGTTTTTTACTGTTGTAGCGTATAGTGTTATTTATAGATTATGTAAAGGTTTGACTGAGATGACTACATTTTCGCATTCAAGCTTAGGAATAAGTTTTTACTACTTAAAAATACAGCAACAGATTATTCAGCCTCGTTAAGGTGGTAGGCTGCACAATAATATCACTACAAGGTTTTCGTGATTTCGAAGCGGTGGGAGGGAGGTTAGTGCTGTGACGTTTGCTCTGCGAATTCCATCTCCAAGTCCCACTTCACCGTTTCCTCCTCTTCCCTTTATGTTCCAACCCCTCCACGTCCCCCACACTCCCCTTTCCCTCCTCATCCATCTCCTCAGTCCTTCAACACTCAGATCCCAACACCTCACCCCCATCATCATCATCACCCACACTCCTTTTCTTCACCACCCGCCTCCCACTCCTCTCCCCCTCACTCTCCCATCCACGTTCCACAGTTTCGAGTTTATCGACAAAACCATCCGAATTGTTGCTGGAACCCTCACTCTCGGTATCTGAGAGCGCGTGGCCCATAAATGTCGAGGTCGCGGGTACTGTGGGTTCGATATCCCCCTTATCCAGGTTCTCTGGAGTGGAATGCAGAATGTGTCTGATTACCCAAGGTCCCTTCCCAATACCCAGTGGAGACAACTGGGTCCGCGAATCTCGCGACGCCATCTTCACGACCTCGAGGTCTGGCGCAAGCCTCATGTCGAGGTCTTGAGGTGGCGGAGCCATGGCGAGTTGAGTATCCACCGTCAACTCCGCTGCGCGGCCCTTCAGTCTCTGGCTGAAAGAGGAGCGGGGGATGTAAGGTGTATCTCGAACAGTAGATGCTTGCATCTTTACACCCATATCTTCTCGTCCTCGAAGTGAATTCCCATCCACTAAACCCAACCCCCGCTTCCCCTCCTCTGCCTCCGACCTCCATCCAAGCAATCCCCCCATCCGCTCCGCAAGCCACACAATCCTGTCTCCCCACTCCTCAGTCCCCTCATCGTACCTCGCCAGCGCGAAACTCAACTCCGCGACCATCTCTCCCCGCACATCAGCCTGCACGATTCTATCCCTCACACACGCATACAGCACCGCGAAGAGATTCCTCGGGACTCGCAGCGTTCTGAACCGGTAGAGTGTGGCGAGGAGGTCGTGACACTCGCGCAGTGACGCGAGGAAGAAAGTGTCGTAGCGGGAATGTGGGGGCTGGAGTAGTAATTCGCGGATCTGCTGGTTGGGAATCTCTTGTATCGCTTTTCCGATACGCGATGCTGCTGCTGGCGTGGCAAGCACACGTTCGAATTCCTCCATGACGCCTTCTACACGCTTCACTGTAGCGACTAAATACTCCCCCAGTAACTCCACCTGCTTCCCATCTTCCTCCCCATACTCCTCCTTCTCCTCCACATCCGGGATCTCAATCTCCGCCTCCGCCTCCGCCTCCCCAATCCCCTCACTCTTCTTACAATCCTCGCAGTACCCGCACACAGCATTCGTATACGCGACCACAGCCCCCGGTTCCTCGTGCAGCGTGCCCACATCGGCGGGGAGGGGGTGGCATTGTGCAGGTGCGAGATGGAAGCCCTGTCGTAAGTGGAGTTGGCGCGCTAGGGGGCACAGTTCGGTGTGTGTGGGTGTGGGGTGCAGGAGGAGGTGGGAGCAGGCGGTGTAGAAGGTGCGGATGTAGCGGCACATGGTATGGTTAGGTGGGGCTGACTGGTAGGTCTCGGTGACGGAGACTGTTGGGTACGGAAGGTGTTGTGTGCCTGTTGGGGTTTCTGCGAGTTCTGATAGGTAGTCGGTGGAGATGGCGTATTAGTGTGGATAGTTGAATGGGAGGGGGAGGATAAGGGGGGGATGTGAACAGTGCGAATAATGGGAAGGTGGGTTGAGTTCAGATGGACAAAGCAAATGTGTTAGTTGTTTGTTGAGTGTGGTGTGCTTGGCCTTGTCAAAGATCGTGGTTTTTGACCATCATTGTAGTCAGGCTAAGAACCCGGGAAGGGGAGGAATTGTGGTCTGTATGTGGAACAAATATATGTGATACGAAGTAATACGCCAGGGTATGTTATGCTATGCTACGCCATGCCAGAAACCAGAACAAAGTAGACGCCATCAATGCAACTCCAACCTCAAACGTCGATCAAGGATTCAATCCTACAAACAACTCATCCACTAACATCTCCAACCCTCAACCATCTCTCCTCAACCGCTAGAATCACCAACTCCCCCACACTCCCCAGACTTCCTTCTCTCCCCAACGCCACAGGACACAGCAATTCACTAACCCTCTCCAGCACTGCATGCAGCTTAACTGCCTTCTTCTTCACCCGCAGGGCAGCGCCAGGAATTTGCGTGTCGTCGCCGAGATCAACGTGTGCCATTGTGGCGGAAGTGGAGAGGGAGGAGGGTTCGTAGCCGCGCAGGTGAGAGAGCAGTTTGTGGAGTAGGAAATGCGTCCATACGAGGTTGGTTTTGGGGTGGTAGGAGGACCAGATGTTGAGATCTATCTTTTTGGGCTTGTTGGTGGTGGAGCTGGGGAGAGGTGTCTCGGGAATCTCATCGCCGAAGCGGATGTGAGTGTTTTTCCGGGGCGAGCGGCGGGGTGTTTCCGGTATTTCTGGTTCTGGTGATGGTTCGGGTTCTACCGGTGGTGCTGGAGTAGATTGGAGGGGGTTGTTGTACAAAGCAGCGCCGCGCATGTAGCGGTAGATTTCGTACTGGTATTCTTCTGACGCGTCACCTTCAAAGAGGGCGGGGTCTTTGTCAAGATCGAGATAGGCGACTTCGCTTGACTCTGAGAGTGAGGTGTATGCCGATGGTGAGGAGGTGGGTGTGCGTTGGTGTGGAACAATGTCGGCGCGAGAAAGCGTGTAGTCGATGACTGTGGTCTCAAGACCCGTAAACTTGAAGCGGCGTCGTAGAGGATCCTTGACTGTAGGTTGCATAATGTTGTTTGAAGGGCGCGAGGAGCGAACGCAAATGTTCCCCATGTGTAAGTCGCGGTGTTCGAAGCGACATGCTTCTTCGGCTTTGGCAACACTCAAACAGACTCCCCAGAAAACATCCCAAACTTCCCAAATTGTCCCCAGCCCTTCAGCTTCCATGAGTTTCTCGCAATCCATACCCGCATCCCCCATCTCTACCACCGCCCAAAGCTGCGTGTCCTCATAGCTGGCCTTTTTGCTCGGGTCGGGAAAGTAACTCTTCTTGCCGCGCGGTCTCGCCTTATTCCAGGATTTCCACGCATCATTGAATGACGACGAAGGCCTCCCTTGCAGGATGGTAAGATCGCGGAAGTTGGTAAAGCCGGGGATGTAGTTGAGGTTTTGTAGTAGCTTGACTTCTGACAGCACATCGGCGACATGCGACTTGTAAGCATCCTTTTCCTCTCTTTCCTCCACTTCTTTCGCCATCTGGCCTTCACGGTCTCGTATCGCTCGTTCCAGAGTCTGGCAGGGTAATGGCACTTCCGGAGGAGTCTTCAGCGCGACGACCTTCAACACGGATTCTTCCCTGATGCCTGTCGTAGCTGACATAGCTGACAACCGGTACACCTCGGAGAAAGACGCCTCTGCGATTTTTGTGATTTCAAAATGTGGTTCTAATTGCGACGACCATTGTTCGAACGTTGTGATCCTCTTGCCATCGCTGAATGATAACAGCGGTGCAACATACTGTGTGTAGATATCATCGCGCTCAGGTGTAGGCTCTGGCGTGGGCAGCTGGGTGGTCTTCTTCGTTGTGGTCGGCTTCGATCGCTTCTTCTTCTTCTTCGCAACTGGCGTCTGTGGTGGTGTGCTGTGCGCCGGTACGGATTCTGTAGTATTCTCAGGCACATCCTTCTTCTGATCCCTTTCAACGTCTCCACCACTCTTCTTTGGCACGAGGTTCGCATCTCGATCCTCCAGCACCTTCCTCGCCTTACTCTTACTCCTCTTCTCCGTACCAACCTCTACTTTCGTCTTCACCTCACCATCTATAGCCAGACCATCGAGCTGTGCTTCCAGCGCTGAAAGCTCGTCTTGGATCCTCTGTTCCGTCGTCTTCGTTTTTGTCTCGATCTTGCTCAGCCCCTCCTTCTCTGGCGACAGAAACTTCGTGTAGCTCGCTGAAACCGGCCTAGCCGTAGCTTTCTTGCCGTAGACGATCTTGGGCGGCATTGTGACGGCCGTGTGGGTGAGCGAGAGTCTTTGTGTGCTGCTGGGCTGTTAGAGTTGCAGCTGGTGGCTTGCGCCAGGGTCTGGGGGTCTGTTTGCGGAGTTGCCAGTTCTGGGTTCTTTAGCGAGGTTGGCGCGGCAACCATGAAGACGCATGACGTCGCTGCTAGAACGCGCAAGAGTGTAATGGTTTCTGATGGCGATGCGTTGAACAACGATAAATTGATAATTCATTATCATCCGCTAATCTGATATGGTGTTTTATCCTCGGACAGGCTGCTATTGCATATCTCTCCTCTCTTTGGTGAACAGAAATCTCCACATCTACACCAGCACACCAACCTACGCCATCCTACACCAGCCTACACGTAGCTGTGCGTATTATACAAAAGCCCAGAAGAACAATCAGGTCGACGCTACTGTAGCGAGCTCCCCGTGCCTGCGAGTTGTTACGGCGCGCCAACCTCACTGCCGGGCGCCGATGTCGCTGTACTATGTGCACAAACCACGCCCAGCAAGCCCTACCTCGTTAACCTGAGACTAACACCCGATCAATGGCACCAGATGCTGTCCACAAGTAGCGACCCTGGTCGGTGTTGGTTCTGATAGGACATGGTACTGTCGTTGCCCCAGTTTAGATCCTGGCCTCGGAGTAAATAGTCTAGACGGGTGGTTGTCAATGCTCCGACAACGGCATCTAGCTCTTGTCGTAGCGGTTGCCATCAAGAGACTGCTTATGTGCAGGTCCGTTTGCCGCCTGCCAAAAGTCCAGACTGGCTACAACGTCGCTACCAAGCTCATCCTCGTAAGCATACAGAATCTGCGTCTCCGTTAGCGAAAGGTCAATAGTAGAATCCAGAGTGTGACGAACCTCTCGTGTGGATGAGTGCAACCACCTGATGTTCTTCGCCGTAACGATATGCACCAGGCCACCGCTCTCCATATGCCGTATCTCAATAAAGCTAGGCTCGAAAGCAAGAATATAAGGTGTAAAGATAGCAAACGATTGCGGATTGCCTTCCCACGTAATCTTCCAGTCCGGTCTTGCTCGCCACCCGTTGCGGTTGACAAAGAAGGAATAGTCGGAGTAACAGAGCAAGAACTCGCTCGCCATGCGTTCGATGTGGATGGGTTTGATATTCTCCTTGCGAACAACAAAGTCAAGAGATGTATCGGCCTGATCCAGCAGTGACTGTGTCTCGAGGGTTTCAAGACTGACAACCTCGAAGCCACGTGCACAGCCGACGCAGAGCTTGGAGCGCAAAAAGTGTATCGAAGATGACTCCGTGGGGATGTAGAACTCCTTGTAGGGCTTGAGTTGATCTTGGCCCTGTGCGAGCATCTTGGCGAAACCAGACTTCTTCGCCTTGTTGGCCATGTTCTCCTTTGGCTCGAAGACCTTGATCGTTGTCGACAATGCTGATGTCTTGACGGACGCAACGAGTTGTTGACCCATACAGATACCAGACTTGAAGAAGTTGGCATGGCAGATCTTTTTTGGACGTTTGGCCGCAGCTTGGGCCTCGTCTGGGTCCAGGGCTTCTGTCGAGTAAGAGTACAGGGTCTTCTCGGCCAGGATGAGCAGAATTTGGTGTTGCTCGAGCACGTCGATCTGTGTAACACCCTTGGTGTCCAGGACCCGCTTGGGCCTCATGGAGGCGTCCTTTGGCTTGCGATCCACAATATAGACGCCAGCTTCCGTACCCAAAGCCAACTTGCGGCCGCCATCTGTAGAGACGTTAGTCGGAGAACACAACGGAGGAGGTGTGACATACCAAGAGGCACAGCGCAGGTAACCCTGATGGCTGGGGAGAAAAAGCCTTCGTTGATGATGGTCTTTGTGAAGATGTTGCTACGTTCTCTCAATGTTCGCTGTTGTGATTCAATATGCTCCATCCATTTCTGCTGTGAGATGGGCGTGCTGGCGTATAGTGTCATCTCATAACCACCCTTGCCGAGATGTTTGAACGTAATGGGGTAGCCTTGCTGCTTGTTCGGGTCAGTCCGTGGTGCAGCAGCCTGAATGGCCTTTGCGCCAGCGCCCATGAGGGTGTTTCCAGATGGTCTCTTTGCTATGCCCAGTCGGGGTATAATCTCATCCATCTGGGTAATCACCAGAAGCTCAAGCGGGATGGGCTTCTTGTATACTTTCTGTTCATCGCGCTTGTTCACTGTCTTTGTGCGAACAAGCAGGACAGCGTGATCGAAGAGATAACAAGTGATGTCGCCCGTAGTTTCGGTTGGCGTCTTCTTCAGCGTACCCTTGAAGACAAGCTGACGGTTTTCGTCGGTCAGTTTCAGATCAACGTACTCGCCCGGTCTGAATTTGAGGTCCTTGTTGAGTTGCATCAAGTTGAAGTGGTTCTCGGCCTTTCCGGACTCGACGTTGACCTTGGACAGCGTATCCTTGATCAGCTTGACAACCTTGGGTAAGTCCTCTTTATCTGGATTGCCGTCGGCAGTCGCTTTGAGAATGCCCTCCAACAACAGTGGGTATCTGGCCAACCTCGTGGTCGGCTTGGTGAGGTAACCATTGAGCTCCAGCTTTCTGGATTCCTTCATTCGTTCGACCTCGTCCACAAACTTTGCAAAGGCGGCGTTGGTGCGTTTTTCGTGCTCGAATTCGTACTTACCGAACAGCTGATTTGCGCCATACTTGATGAAGGGAATGAAGTGAGGGACGTATTCCAGGAAAATGTCTCCCACGTTGCGCACGACAGGCTCCTTCTGTTGACGTCGAGTCAAAGATTCTGCGAGTCGGGAGTTGACCATGTAGACTTCTTGACAGTTTGAGAAGACGGTGCGTACGAACTTCTCTCGGCGGTGTTCGGGGATGGGCGAGGTGGCTGGGTTCCTGAGAGGTTTCATCCAGAAATCGCGGAGATATTCAAGATCCTTGACAAAGTCCCGTTCGGTGTACATCAATTCGGAGATGACTTCCTGGCGCTTCTTTTCCTTATCGGAGACACTGTCGGCGACGTCTTTGGGTACGGTATTGATCCACAGCTTCTGCTCCTCATCGTTGGTGTCCTCGTGCAGACTGGCACGGGACTCTTCTCGCTTGAGACCAGGCTGAATTCGCAGGTTGAGTCTGGCCTGTTGCTCAAGACGGCGGGGGCAAGCAATCGAATAGCAGAGACGGTCTCGTGTGCAGGTGGGGGAGTAGCACTCGGTGAGAAGCGTGAAAACGCCGTTGACTTCGGCCTGCTCCTCCATCATCGTCTCGCGGAACTGGTAGATTTCGTTTGTCGAGTCTCGCAGTCTGTGGGCGTAGGTGACGTCGTGGAAGAATTTCTGGGCGTCCAAAGATCTACCAAGAAGTAGGGCCAAGTTTCGATCCGTGGTCTTGATGATGAAGGCGATCAGATCGACGGCATCGGCACCCGTGAATGCACTCTGGTAGACGAGGCCATCCTTTTCTTTCTCGGAGATCTGTACACGGTCCTTGAAGGTCGTCGCCACACGGGATAGCAGGGCAGGGTAGACGAGAGGTGCTCTGCGCTGCTTCTCTCCCTGGGCCATGGGCACCACAGGGCCAACGTGAGACTGGCCAGAAGCTCTGTTGTTGCTGTTTACGGTCTGTGTTGAACTGGGCCGTGTGACGGACGAGGACATGGTGTCTGTGCGGTCAGACGGAGAGGGTGCTATCGAGGGTGCAATTGTCGAGGCCATGGACATGGTTCGCATTTGGGGGATGCTGCCCTGGCTGGCGTTTCTCGTCTTGGTTCCTGGGCCGATGTGGGGAGGAGGGGAGACTGCAGGGGAGCGCTGGTCTCCAGGCGCCATATCTTGACCGTCGGACTCGCGCCTTCGCCCAGGAATGACTCTGCCACTCATCATGGTCTGCTGGGGCCCAAAGTCGCTCTCGCCGCGGTACGACGTCATGGACATGGTGCGCTCATCTGGACGCTCCGGGACCACACGACCCTGGGCTGTGGTCCTGGCCATGTGGTTCATGTAGGGCTGCTGGCGGAAGGTGTTGGCGGGCGATTGGTAGCCGGGGGTGGGGCCATTGAACTGCGGGCGAGGGCCTGTGGCCAGCGATTGGGAGCGGTAGGGGTCGTTGTTCATGGCTGGCCCAGCTGGGCCGGGAAAGCGCGGCGGCATGGGCTTGGCGAAGGGCGGCTGCCCCGGGGGCGAGGGGCGCGAGTCGAAGCGCTGGGGCTGTCCGTAGGGCTGGCGCTCTGGACGCAGTGGCTGGGGCAGGTACTGGGGCTGTGGCTGGCGCTGGGG
>JAPEUT010000029.1:0-142428 GCA_027946375.1 Neodidymelliopsis sp. IMI 364377
GGAGGTGGATGGGGGGGTTATTAGGGGGAATTAGATTAGGTTAGGAGAGATGAGAGAAGAAAGGTTGAGTGTATTTGTTCATTCAATTCATCTTGAGCTTTTCTCTTCTCAAGTAGAGGTCATAATCCCATATCCATGTCCATATCTATCCCAAATCCTTTGTATCCAATATCCTTTTTAAGTGCGAGAAACGTCTACAACTGCTCCAACAGCCCACTCGCCTCAAGCAACAGCACAATCTGGTGAACGGCGGTCCTGACGTTGCTCTTGCTGATGTCGACGGTCAAGTCTGCGTTCTTGGGCGCCTCGTACGGGTCGTCGACGCCAGTGAAGCCCTTGACTTCGCCAGCGCGCGCCTTGGCGTAGATGCCGCGCTTGTCCGTCTTCTCGCAGAACTCGAGGGGCGTGGCGACGTGGACTAGGTAGAAGGACCCGTACTTCTCGACGAGCTCCTTGGCGCTCTTGCGGGACTCCTCAAAGGGAGCGATCGGGGCAGCGATGACGGCGGCGCCGGATCGGGTGAGTTCGGAGGCGACAAAGGCAATGCGCCCGATGTTTGTGTCGCGGTCCTGGCGGCTGAAGCCGAGTTCAGAGGAGAGCTCGGAGCGGACGGTGTCGCCGAGGAGGAGGGAGACGGAGCGGCCGCCCTGCTGGTTGAGGGTGACGTTGAGGGCGCGGGCGATGGCGTCCTTGCCTGAGTTTTGGTAACCGGTAAGGAAGACGGTGAAGCCCTGCTTGGAGCGGGGAGGGTGGGATTCGCGCAGGACGCGGACGACCTCGGGGTAGGAGAACCACTCGGGGATCTCCTGGCCGGTCCTGAGACGCTTGCGCAGCTCGGTGCCGGAGATGTCGAGTGTCTTGATGCCCTGGGCGACTTCGTCCTTGGGCTTGTACTCGTCCGTGTCGGGCAGGTACGTCATCATCTGGAAAGGCACGACTTCGATGCCGAGCTCGTCCTTGTACTTCTCGACGGCGTCCTGCGCGTCGTAGGGGCCGTAGAACTCCTCGCCCTTGGAGTTCTTGCCAGGACCGGCGTGGTCACGGCCGACGATGAAGTGTGTGGCGCCAAAGTTCTTGCGGATGACGGCGTGCCAGATGGCCTCGCGAGGACCGCCCATGCGCATGGCGAGGGGCAGCAGGGCCAGGGCAGCCATGCCGTTGGGGTAGCGGGGCAGCAGGGCCTGGTAGACGCGCACGCGGGTGAAGTGGTCGATGTCGCCGGGCTTGGTGAGGCCGACGACGGGGTGGATCAGCACATTGGCCTGGCGAGCGCGGGCAGCGCGGACGGTCAACTCGCGGTGGGCGCGGTGCATGGGGTTGCGCGTCTGGAAGGCGACGACCTTGGACCAGCCAAGCTTGTCAAAGTGCGAGCGCAGCTCAGCGGGGGTGAAGCGCAGGCCGACGTAGTCGTAGTGCTCCAGGCGGTCAATGGCCTCGAGCTTGCCGCCGACGTAGTACTCCTGCACCGTCTCGAACAGGTACTTGACCGCCGGGTGCTCGGGGTCGCCGCCAAACACCTTCTTGGCCTCCTCGTCCTTGTTCGGCTGGTAGACGTCGTCGACGGTGATGATGGCCAGGTTGCGGTCGTCGCGGAAGTCGCGCAGGGCAATGCGCGCTGAGGGCTTCACGCCGAGCTCGTCGATGGTCTGCTTGGACACATCGAGCGTGATGGGCATGGCAAAGACATTGCCGTCGGCCAGGCGCTCCGTCTGCACCACGCTGTCGTAGTCCTTCTGGTTGAGGAAGCCTGTAGTACCGCAGTGTCAGCGCACGGCCGCAGTAGGAATGATAGGCAACGCTGCCCCTCCAACCCCCACCATGATGACGACGTACCCTCGAGCGGCGAAAAGCCTCCGTTGAGAATCAACTCCAAATCACACAGTTGCCTCTCCGTCAGCACAATCGCGGGGAGACCCTCGGCCTCAGCGAACAGCTCCTTGCGGCGGGGAGCATCGCGAGCAATCAGGTCCTTGAGAGAACCGCCGTGTGGTGTATTTGCCATGTTTGCTGTGAAAAAAAAAGTATCAGGGGTATATGTGAGGAACAGAACCACCCAACAGCGGCCACCCCTCTGCTTTATAAACCACCCTCCGGCATTGCACCACGGGCGGTCGTTCGGCTCGTCGGTTTGGATCTACCTCGAACCCGTAAAACTACGCGCAATTGGGTACCTGGGGCCTTTCGTTGACCTCGATTCTGCGGCCCTAGGGTGGAAGCGGGACCGTGTATGGGTCGGCAAATTCTTGGATTCGATTGCGCAATTGCACGCTTTTGCAGCCTCCCCCGTCTCGCCGGTCTGCCCGTTGGACGAGCCCCGGGTAATGACGTGGAGTGGTCTAAAAAATGCACTCTGTGTTTGGCCTTCTCCGGATGGGGTAACACGTTAGCACATAGCACAGCACAGCACATCACATCACATCACGAACCACGGTCCCAGCGCTTGTTTTATTGGTAGTTGATTCTTCGAGTGCTGCGACTCGTTGCTGGTGGTATCTTGGCCCCAGTCTATGTAGTTATTTACATGGCTATCCTATGTGATGCCTGTTTCCAAATTCCGACCCCATGTCGTCGTAACCCAAACGCCTGTGCTAAATGCTTGATATAAAACGCCGGAAAGAAATCACTTCAAACCACACTGCCCTACACAGCCAGCTGTTGCAGGGCCCCGCTGAGTGCGTCTTGCTGCGCCTTGAGCTCCTGCTCCATGAGAAACTGCGCGTACTTGGACTTGGGGTTGTGGATTCCGCACTCGGTCTTGTTGCGGCCCTTCCAGCGTCCGGCGCGCTCGTCCTCCCCGGCAGCAACAGGTTGGGTCGAGTGCCAGTCACCAACACTCTTGTAGCCCTTGTTCAGGAGCTCGTTGTAGGGAACGTCGTTGGCGTCAATGTACTCCTTGACCTGAGCAAAGGACCAGTTGGCAAGGGGGTTGATCTTGATGAGTCCGCCCTCGTTGACTTCGATGATGTCGAGGTCACCACGCTTGCCTCCCTGGCTGCGGCGACGGCCGGTAAGCGCAGCCTTGACCTGGAGTTCCGAGTAGGCACGCTCGGCGGGCTCGACCTTGGCAATGTAGTCGTAGTGGTCCTCGTTGGACTCCCAGAGCTTCTCGCCGTAACGTGCGTTGAAGTCGGCCACGTTGTCGCAGCCGGCAGGCTTGTAGATGTGGATGGGGATCTGGTACCTCTTGCGGATACGGTCGACCAGGGCATAGGTCTCATCAAAGTGGAACAGCGTGTCGAGGAAGATCATGTCGGTGTTGTGCTTGTACGGTCCGTCCATCTTGGAGAGCATGTCCAGGGTAACGAGGCCAGTCAGTCCAAAGGCAGTCGTCTGAGAAAGCCCAGGCAGAGATGTGATGCACCATTTGAGGATATCTACTTGATGTCAGCCAAGACATATTCAATTGGACAATCAGCGTCACTCACCCTGCGGCTCCAACTTCTGCAGCTGGGCATTGAGAAACTTGAGGTGAGGCTTGCTGAAGAAGACTTCAGGCAGGCTGTCCTGGCTCGATGCCGCTGAGGCATATCCAGACTCCTCACGAATGGTAGGGGACTGAGCCCTGGCCTCCTTCTCGAAAAGTTGTGACGACATGTTGTTGTTCAAGGATCCAAATGTAGTAATGGGCACGTGCGAGCAAGCCAGATATAGAGTGATGGCGTAGGTATTTTCTTGGAGGCTTTGCAGAAGAAAATACTATTATGAATCGATTGCTCGAGGTGGTGTACAGGAGCAAGACATGCTCGGTCTGGAGAATATATCGGGACCCGCCATCGGATGCGCTTTGAAATCCCTCTCCGCAAAGGTGCGATAGCTGGGGGTGAAGACGTGCGATCACGCAATTCGCGCTAGTCCATGGAGGAACAAATTTTCTGAGGTAAGGCGGCCTGGCCAATGACACGCCGGCAGCGATGAGGCTCGACTGAAATGGTGCCTGTGCATCACTCTGATGGCGCTCATCCGCGGGGTGTTGCGGCAGTGATGGCGCCATGTGAATCGTCCGGCGTTGTGCTTTTTGTCATCAACGTCATGCAGCTTCACCGAAGCTGTCCGGCAGCTGTGATTCATCATGACAGAGCTTGTAGAGGTGTAGTCCTTGTGCTGTGCGTAGACAATTCGACCGTCATCTTGCGTGGTTCGTCTTCATACAGCATCTCTCTTCAACATCTCTTTTCGTGTCCGGACTTGTTGTGTTGAAGTCGGCCGATCGATCTCGGGTCGTCGCTTTCTGCGCGACTAGCCGCGCCTCACAGCGGTGTCTCGCAGCGTGCATCGGGAGAGGCTGCCTGCAATCGTGATTAGTGTGGAGTCTTGTTTGGTGTTGTATAAACTGATATTACCCACTCCGCGCTTCTCATCTACTGCTCTGCAGACGGCACTTCGACTGCTGCCCGACAGCCAGCCTAGGAGCAGCCACGACCCGCACCCTTTCTGCCGAACTCCACCCAAAACTCATCGTCACTTCCGTTGTCGCACACTTGTAATTCAGTAGTAAGCTCACCGCATCTTGAGCGTTGTCGTGTTGATGGTAAAGTGGGTGGCGGATGTCGTGCGGGGTGGCCTTTGATGTTCTTTCTTGCTTGCGACATTAAGCCCTGTCTTGCCGAGAACACCTGCTTGCTTTGTCGAAGTCGATTGGATGGATTGTCCCTCAACCGTTGGCTCTCACATCGGCATATCAATCACCTTGAGCATAATTACATTGTCCGAATATCGTGTCCTATCATGAAGTATGGTGTCTGAGGTTGTCTATTCCAATCTCAGGACAAACTACACTCGAGCCTCGACCATGTTTTTCATGGCGTCTCTATCATCTGCACTCAGCGTGCCAGTCTTTGCAGCTTCTTTCCATGCCTCCAGCTTTGCGTACTGCTCTGGGTCGAGAAAGGTCTTGAGCTGCTTGAGCAGTTTTGGCGCAAACTTTCCCGTCGCATAGACAACACCACTGTTGTGTTTGGCGAAGAGGAAAACTACCAACGTTAGGAAAAGAAGTGGGCCGTCAGACTTCTTCTGCTTTTGCATCCTACGAGCCATGTCGTTGAGCATCGTCGTTTTCGAGGTTTGTAGGGCTGTGTCTGTAGGCGCATCGATGGACTGCTTCTTGCTGAACTTATCGAGGGATGCTGTAATTGCTGGTACATCCAGGGTGCCAGTGCCCAGCGCTGACTCTAACTTCTGGACATTCTTACGAGTTCTTCGACTTAGAGAGAAACCTTGCGACGCAGCCTTTGCTATAGCATCCGGCACGAGGTCTTTCTGAATATACTGAGCCAATAACTCTGACAACTGTTGCTGCAGTTTCGGTTCTTCTACTGCTGATAGACCTTCTGTGTAGATTGCAGCTCGCGACGCCACACGATCGGTCCAGTACTCTGCAAACACAGATTCGTTTTGTTTCTCCAGCTCTGATATCTCGTTAGAGAAGCTGTCTTCGAGTGCCCGTCCCACTGATCTATCCTTGGCTAGGTCTTGCAAGACTTGTCGATCACTCGGGATCAGGCTGGCGATGCTTGGCAGGGAGTACTTGACCTCAATCTTCGAATTCTCCTTGGTTTGCTGCCATTGAGAAGTGGCATCAGCCTTTGCGAGGTCAAGTAGAGCGTTGCGCTCGTGAGAATAGCCAGACTCGGTAAGCAAGGAGTGACCGACACAGTGTATCCCTGGTAAGAGAGCGCGCATCGACTGTTCAACCCTGTCTACAACATATGCTCTTATGCTCTCAGGGAAGTTTTTCTCGATGGTATCCTTAGACGGTTGTGTTAGAAACGAGTCAGTCCTTTGTCTACAGCGCACTCACCTCAATGTCCACACAGTTGTCGCGTGACAGATCTTGCAAACGGTCTTTGCTGAAATTCGATATCCAGGTTATTGATATTGCGAAGTTACCCACAGTCCCCACGTCCTGCGTGCTCTCCAGAAGTGTCTGTGCTTCTTGCACCGAAGAGTATATCGCTTGATGTTCATGTTGGAAGCTGTGTACGTCAATATAGGCGGTGCGCCCTGAACGCAGGTCGTCAATGGCGTCATCATGTACTTGTTTGACTAACTGCACCGGTGTGCAGTCAATACCTTCTGGTCGCGCTTGCACGTGGAATTTCCCATTGAGATCAGGACTTTCCAGTAACTTGTCAAGAGCTTGATGGATGAACCATACTGGTGGCGATCCTGGCAAATTGGTCGACTGGAGGCTAACAGCTCTAGGTACAAAGTCAGTTTCAGTCTATATCTTGAGAAGAAAAATCACTTACTGCTGCTTTTCAAGATGCTCCCTAAGTTTCGTCTCAATAGCAGCTGACATATTCGTGCTGTATGCTTCACTATAGAGATAGCCATCTATTTCGAGCACATGCGTCTTTAAAGGGCCTAGAAGCTTGTGTAGACTGTTCTGCGAAAGATCGTGTTCCCGTAGAAAGTCGTTTCTAGAAACGACCCTGTGTAAAACATCGGCTTCAAGCTTTTGCTCAATCGCATCTCGCTGCACTTTGGTGATAATATCGCGTTCGTTCCCACTCCAGAGCACAAGTGAAGAATCATGGTCTTCGACCAGGGTACGTATTGCCTCTGCGTCGACGTCGAAGTCGCGCGCCAAAGACAATACAGCCACTCTTTCTGTGCCTATTTACCAGTCAGCACAGATTACAGTTATATCGTGGTAGCCTACCATTTGTTACACGGCTCTCAAACGCTCTGTAAAGGTATTTCCGTGTCACGAAGCCATCTTCGGATGAAGAAAGTACCAAAGGACCATTCGTATGCGTCTCTGGTTGTAGAAGCTGAAAGATTTCTTTCGCGTCTTCGGCGGAGAACATGGTGGTTGATGTTGAAAGATCGTGGCCAAGTTTTGTCGAGTGAACAAATAGTTTAAAGCGATGAGGGTTCCCCTAATATGTGGCCGAGCTACACAGTCCGTAAAATCCAACTCTTTCTCATACATTCACCTGTCTGGTAGGCAGTGCAATGGTGAAGCGGAGGATCGAAGTATCTGATTGGTTGACATCATGACGAAGTCGCGAGACTTGGCATTCGAACTTCTGGTTGAACCTCGACATCAACCCCGGATTGCCAATTCGCCGCCCATCGCAGTCGTACCACCGCCATCATGTCCCAGTTCCGCGCTGCAAAGCTCGATATTGGCTGCTTCGCCAAAATCCGTAACATTCGCGACCACACGAAGCGCAAGGTCTTCGCCGAGAACGAGCCTGAACGGTACGCGCAAATGTGCCTCTGCACGACGAACAAGCACTGATGAAGACCGCCAACAGACAAGCTCTCCGCTACATCATCCGTAACACTACGCTGCCGCAGCGAGTCCGCGCACAGGCTCAGCTCCAGCTCTCGCAGATGCACTGCTACACAAGATTCACACAGGTCAAGAATAGGTGTATAATGGGAGGGAAGGGCAGAGGTGTCTTCAGCGACTTCAGGCTTGGACGTGTATGTGTGGAAGACACTGCAAACAGGTTGAAAACTGACATTTTGGTAGTATCAATTCCGTATGAATGCGCTTGCTGGAAACCTGCCAGGTGTGAAGAAGGCAAGTTGGTAGACGGACACGAGCTTGGAGGGGCTGTGATATATGTGTATACTAGTACAAGGCGACACAATTGCATTGGGCGGCGTTCTCACTGCAGAGATGAAGACTATTATTGGCATCTTAGACTACCGTGCTCCACTTTGACGTCAACATGAGATGCCCCTTCTCTGTTTGCTCCTTCACCGCTTGTGGAAGTGACACGGCAGCACAGCAAACGGGCTCACCAGAAACGAAGATAAGACAAGACCAGATCCACGCGCACAATCAACAAACACTAAGTGTCAACCTTCGACGCTCGTCACCTCCTGGCCACAACCAATATTCGCCAGACAAGATGTTTCGTCGCAAAGAAGACACAATCGCGTCAGACCCGTCGTATCCAGCAGATCTGAAGGAGCTAGGGTGAGAAATCAGTGCATCTGTCAATAGCGAGTATTAACCATCCATAGCTTCTTCGTCAACAAGCTTGGCCACATCCGCATGATAGATGCGCCGGAGAAGCCTTTTGTTTTCCACTCTCTCAACAGCGATCGCCACAATGAGGTGCGCAACGAGGCGCTGCACAGTGCGTATAGTCTTCTCTTACTCCTGTTGCTACTGACATGCTACAAGCCTGTTCACGTAGAGAAGTTCAAGAACGCATGTCTAAGCTCGGTATCAGGCGCCTCTATCTTCCACAGGTCACCACGACAAAGCCCAATGGACCTCACATTCCCATCCTTTGTCCGCCTCTCGATGTTCTCAAGAACCGCAAGCGCATCATTGTAGTCGTCAACGATGCGATACAGGACTTGGGAATCCTTGCGTACCGGCAACTGCAGCGCGAGCTGGGTGTTGATGGTGGTTCCGTGATTAACTTCACCAAGGAGCTCATCAGACGTTCAACTCTCGCCGACGATAAGACAGAGTCCAGCAACATTACAAATCTGTTTGATGATGGTGCAGCACTTAAGAATGACAGCGAAGTTCCTGGCTTGATCGTGATGAACACCGGTCAGCTTCTGTACTCGCACAAGTACAACCGATCAATGACTATGAGAAGCTGGTATGCGTTACCTCGCAAGTCGATCGCGCATGATTTCATCCGGATACACGACCAGGAGAACTATGTGGAAGGTCATCGCAACCCTACCGAACACATCAAATCTGTATTTGACCAGCTCCTGTCCAACCCAGATCACGTTGCGTCAGATGCAGAGATATACGTTGTCGCAATCGAGGGAGGTGCCGACAGTGTACTCGATGTCTTCAAGGAAGAGTGTAAGTAGAATTCGCATCAGATGCTGTTTAACAACTAATGGAAACAGTTGACAAGTACGCTTCGCGTATTACTGCAATGGCGATCATTCACTCTCTAGTGGACAACTCTGAGATCACGCACCCAAGCCTAAAAGCCTTTCTCCACCAACGCACACGACAGTGGAAGTACACAGACCTGAGTCGCGATCCAACGCAGTGCATAGAATTGCCCGGGGATTACTCTGGTGATGTGTCAGGTCGTATTGCCACGAAAGACACAAAGCTTGTCCACTGGAATGAGGAGCTGCCAAGACCTGGATCACTAGCAGATATAAACAAGACTCTACATCGTCTGGCGCAAGATGGAATTTCCTCTACAGGCAATGTTGAAAAAGCGTCGTCAGAACTCGCCGACACAGAGTCAGAGTACACGAGTGGTTCCGTGCTGTGTCCAACCTTTGCTGGTGGAAGCGAGTCAGCTGGAGAATGTGTCTTCACGAACAGCAAAGTCCAGCATGCGATACTTGCCTTCTTTGATGAGGTCGTCCAAGATCCAGAACACTATCGCAACCCTGCGTTCACAACGAGTTCTGATATACCTCGCCCAACGGCCGATGCCCCTTTCGCGTTGTCTGCCGATCCTACGGTACCAAATTCGACCAACGTTCAACCTGCTTCCCCCATGATGACGCCCGAACAGGCAGACCTTGATGAAGCACGCGAGACGCTTTCAGACCTGCGCATTGCGCTCGAAGCATGCCCGGATGATGTCGACGAGCTTGCTAAAGGACGGGCTAGGTTGGTCCTGAGAATCACAAAACAGGAGGCTGCGATCCAGAAACTGCAGATAAGTGCACTCAGCAGCGGGAGCTTGAGGGCTGGTGAGGCCCAAGACTTGCGTCAGGACTGGACTCCAAGGGTTGATGGGCAGCAAGTGCCGTTTGCAGGTACCATGGTCGACAGCGAATTGCTGAGGGCAGCAGGCTTGGGCGAGACGGCCAGTGAGGAGCTGGAGAAGCTGCAGATCGAAGAAGAGAAAGCTTTTCTCTGAGTGCAAGGCCGACAAGCGCTTAACTGCATGGCTTAGATATTGAGCAGGAGTCCGCACTATGATACGAACTGTGTAAGTGCTCTTCATTTGCTAGACCACTTCTTGAACATGCAATACCGGCCTACTACGTAGGTTCAATTCGCAGAAGGTAGACTCTCAATACTACAGCACGCGACCGTTGGCCTATGGCCCCAAACTATCGCTAAATCTTCTCCGATCTCCCTCAATGTCCCCCCTCATCTCCGGAAACTTTTCATAGAATTCCTCTCTTACGCTCCAATATCTCAGATCCCCATGGTATTTTTCAAAAAGCGGACTTGGGTAATACCGTCCACTCGCTTCGTCATGGAAAAATGCATCTTCGAACGCAAATGGCCAGTCAAATCGCAGAAATCGACTGTATACGTGCGACAAGGCGGACGTCTGGAATATAGATGCATGTTGCGAGACAAGCCGGTCTCGCAGAGTCGGCCAAGCAAAGAAATCGACTGCGATTGGGTGTGTAGTGGAGGACTGCGAGATACTTGGGCGGAGCCAGGATGGGACTTTGGTGAGCTGAGAGGCCGTTGCGTTGAGGTAGTACTACTCGAGATTAATGTCTGCACTACTGCCCAGAGCTAACGAACTAAAAGACGCACCTTCATCAACTTCAAGCTCTTATACGCCGTCGCCAGTCTCTCCACCTTAGGCAGATGGCAGAACAGAAACTCGTCGACTTGCTTCAAGATGACGAGCGCGGGGCTCTGCATCCACTCGTCAGACATGTTGGCCCAATCTTGCTTGATGCCGAGATAGAGCAGCCCGGCTTCTTGCGCGGCGGACAGTTGCTGCTGCTGCTGCTTTCTTGACAGGGTGAGGGACTGTGTACCTGGTGCTGAGATGCTGGTGTAGATTTTCTCGAAGAGCTCGTTTGATTTCTTCCAGATGGGACAGACAGTTGTGGAGGAGGATGGGTTGGAAGAGTCGGGGGCGCCGATGTGGAGGATTGTCGGGGAGGGGCAGCGCCAGCTGTCGCCGAAGAACTGGGCGGGTTAGGGATATGCGTGTGTGTGGATGCTCGTGCGTACCTCTTGCATCAGGGGTCCCCATGAAGCTGTCGCTGGGTTGTCTTCCCAGTCTGATATTTCGACCGGCGGTCTTCGGACCTGGATCTCCTTTGTGTGTTGCGTCGGGATCTCCTCAACTGGCTCGAGGTCGATATCTAAATCCGACGCTGACGAAATACGTACGTCGAACATGATGTTCATGCCATCAATATCAACTAATTTGGTACTCGGCCTTCTACCCTCGCTAAAATCGTACGACGTTGGCAGGTCAGTTGGAGTAGGCAATGACGGTTTGCTGTCGCCGACGAAGGATACCGTCCGCGGCTTAGGCGATCGGTGCCCTACCGGTCTGTAAGCCTCTTTGAAGCAAAGTCATAGAAGGCTAACTGCGTAAGTTGATGCATACCATTGCTGGATGAAGTGGGCGAAGCTATCGCACCTCCTCCGCTCGCCGCATGGTCCACCGACGAGCTTATTCGAGGAGCAATGTCGTTTCCCAGGACACTCTTGACGTTTTCTATTATATCACGTAACCGCTCATTTTCTGTTCGCAGGCTATCAATCTCAGACAGCAGGTTTGCTGTGGCTCCATTTTTGTCTTGGTCTCGTAGGATCTGGATCGTTCGCTCCAGTTCGGCTATATGTGTTTTTGTCTTTTCTCGTAGCGACCGCTGAGCTTCTCTGTCGATAGCACGTTTTCGTTCTCGGCGTTCCTGCTCTCCTAAACATGAAGCTCGTCTCTTGCGCTTTACCACGGGCGCAACGGGGGTTGCAGGTGCAGTAGCATCGCTAGCGCGTCGGTTCACCATAGCATATGATGTCAAGTAAGTAACAAACAAATACAAGTCGCTTGCAGTGTGTCAAGTTGGAGAAGCTGTCAAGAGATTCGAGTAATCAAGCTTCAGGGCTTCATCCCCTATATCTACCGTCAGCCTGACCGAGGAAGCTTCACAACGCTGGGCCGTCGTTGACATTCGTCAAAGCGCATCCGGGGAAGCCACATTGCGGGGAACAAGTGGGGTGGCAACGTCGGCAACAACGGGAGCGTGCACCCGGTCAGGCTTCATTGCCTCTTTGAGGTGCGAAGCTGTCATGTCTGGCTCAACGATTGGAGTGTAAGTCCAACAACCTGAATCGTGCGGTGCATGGAGAAATTACCGAACTTTGCCGAGACGGCGAACTGTGGGCGGCTACATCGCTAACTGCATCTGGAGAGTGACAGGGCTTGAAGGGTACTTTGAAAATGTACGTGACAGTAGTGAGTGGCCTTCAAATTTGAGGATCAGCATTGTATCTACAGCTTTGATGGCTTCCAGTCCGGTTTCCTCTTCTGCGCAAAAGCGGTGAGGCCCTCGAGCGCATTCTCACTGGACTGCAGCGCATCATTGTACCGCTCGAGCGTGAGTTGTGTAGCTCGCTCTACGCTCCCATGCTCGAGGCTATCCTTCAACGCTGCGCGGGTCACGATGGCAGCGTCTGGCGATATGGCGGCTATCTCTTGTGCCAGCTTCAACGCTTCATCCACGACAGTATCCTGTGACGGCGAGATACGGTTGATAATACGAAGCTCTTTGGCTCGTTGTGCAGTGATTGGTTTCCCGGTCAATGCCATTTCCGAGGCTACCGGCAATCCAACAATGCGAACGAGACGTGCTGGGCCACCAGCTGCGGCGAAGATACCTCGCAGTGCTTCGGGAAGACCAAAGGTTGCGTTCGGTGCAGCAACCACCATGTCACTACAATTTTGTTAACGAGGAAGGGATCGGTTGGTAACAGCGTAGCTCACCATCCGAGAACGATCTCAAAACCTCCACCTAGCGCGAAGCCATTGACAGCTGCAATGACCGGCTTCTTGCCAGCTCTTCGACTCAGGCCAGCGAACCCACCCAGCGGATGTTTCATCAACCCAGGGTTCAGATCACTTTTCCCGCTTCTAATTTTGCCCAACTCAATCAAGTCCTGACCAGCACAGAAGCTCTTTTTGCCCGCACCAGTAATGATGGCACATCGCAAGTTATCCTCTCGATCAAACCAATCAAACACTTGGCCCATCTCCTGATGCCCAGCATAGGGAATACTGTTCATCTGCTTCTCGCGATTGATGGTGACAAGGAGAACATAGTCGGCCGGGTATGATAGCAGGACGTGTGAAGTTGCAGGTGGGGCGGTCTTTGGCTTGATAGTCGACATGTTGCCTGAACGTTTTACTCTGATGGAACTGACGGTTAGATGACGGTGTAAGAAGCTTACTGCCCACACGTCTATCAATGTTGCATGCTGACTATCGCTGGCAAGCTGTCGCGAGACCGCAGACAGTTGTACCGAGGTCCACCTCCGCATTCCTCATTCCGAATCCGGTTAGCAGCACTTCATTACAACTCATTTCTCTGCCATGAAACTCTTCCATGTTCACATTATTGTTTGGCTACGCCTATGCATGTACAACTCTAGGAATTCTGGACTGCAAAACACAAACAGACTCAATACCTGGGTAGGAGCAACGACTAGACAGCCACCGTCTTTATCTCGTGCTTCCTTGACCTATCATTCATCAGTTTCCACCTTATGCTTATCCAGATGCATGGTAATCTCCTTCTCTTTGGATCTCCACAAGACCCATGTGCCGCTTATCACAATAGCGGTAAGGGCCAACGTGAGAACAAAGTACAACCAAATCCATGGAGAAAACACATGCCCATTGGTACCGGCTCCAAAATTGAAAAAGGTAGTACTGAAGAAGGTCTGGGCACAGTCAGCTAGGGTGAGCGCAGTGCCGTCTGAAAGATCTTACCGCCGTGAAGGTGCCGGGTAAGAAAACAACAGTGACGGCCGTGATGACACGCATAACGGCACTGTCTCGCGAAGTGGCGATTGCAACTTGCTGTGACGTTCCAGCAAGCTTAGTGCTTGTTCTGCCAATGCTGAGACTGTTGGCTGAATCACGTTGAGCAATACCACTGTATACCTGGCCAGGCTAAGTTTAATTACACTACAGGCAAATAGAAACTCACGCTTTGAGATAAGGCCTGCAAACGCTTGGACAGGTATTCCACCCGGTCGGCAAGTCCTTGGTTCCAGGAGCGAAGGTACGCATGCGAATCCAGGAGCGATTGTTCTACTTCGAACGCTTCATAGTCAGGGATACCATTCTCAATCGCCAGTGCTCTGTATCTGACAGTGACAGAATCCATGAAGTGTAACAATCGTTCCGTACATTTGCATGAATGTGTTGTCCAAGCTACACTGGTATTGAGGCTGTTTATCGCTCTAGACAAAGCCGCATAATCGAGGGTACGAACGTCGACATCGATAGGATAGTCTCTATTGACCCCTATGCTGTTTTCGAGGTGGGAGATCTCGAGAAGTACTCCATCAAGGCGTCGACCTTCTTTCTGGAGTCGATCTTTGACTATCATGCTAGGAAGAAGGAAGGGTGAGGATCCGCTCGCTGCATAGCTACCTATTTTGATAGCCTCCAAAAACGATCGGGCACCTGGTCTATCAAAAGTATGCAGATAAATGTACATGCAACGGTTCTCGAAGCTGTAAGTGAAAGAGGCACCGAAATAGGATGACCAGTCTGCACCAAAGCCGGAGTGTAGGATGAAGCCTGTGCAGGTCAGTGACTCAGTTTCCGGTTGATACTATGGAGCTAACTCACTGAGACACCCTTTCGTGAGATCTTTCGGCGCCTTTGGTTTGGTCTCTGGCATGATCGGTGTAGCATCAACAAATATTGCAGTGTCGGCTGCCAACGCTTGTGGAAATTTCATGGGCATGCGTATCCATGGCGCAAGCCGTCTGAATAAGAGACTAGGAAGTGGCACTGGAAGTAGCTTGAAATCTACACCCCCATATTGTCGCTGTGAATGGCTATACTGACAGTCAGAGCAGTTGAGACCTGGATTGACTTGGCACTTGACATAAGCTTGATCGTATTACATGAATACGGTATCGAAGTCGTCTGGGTAATATCCTATAAGTTCTTCAGTACTCTCACGATCAGACATGATGAGCGATGTGATTGACCTTGAAATCCTTTTCGATGTACGCACTCAACAGCTCTTCAGTAATAGGTGAGATAGTTTCTTTCCCATCATGCTGTACTTCCACAAGAATCACAGGTAGTCCCCCACTCGAGTCAGGTCTAACGCCATCCAAATCGGCTGTGCAAACCTCATCGCACATCGTTTCGAAGTCAACCAGGTGGTGCGCCATCATATATGCGCTGATGCGGACTGTACAAGAACGAAAGGTACTGTCTCTTGTATCTTCAAGATGTATTAGATCGTTCTGGGGGAAAATAGGCCGATCCAGAAGTTAAATACATGTAGAATCTGGCGCGCGGCTGAGGTGCATTGCAGGCATCCATGATGTGGCTGCAGGAAGCGAGACAGGCCAAGGCGAATGCTTGAGAAGATGAGCGGCAAGACATCACATACTGCTCATTACTGTAGTTATCAATAACAATCTCCACAATTTTCGTTGTGCCAACTTAGGTATGCTGCCAGCGAATGTCGATCATACAGCGGATGCGGCCCACTCAAGTGGCACGGAGATAAGAGCACCACGACCCCGCTACGTTCCATCAGCCTCATCTACCATCTCGATGAACTTGCATCAAACATTTTTGAACCAAGCCGCAGTTGTGAACAAATTTGTTTACATCGATCTGACCAGCAGGACTCGACAACATCTGCAGCATCAGCACTAGAAGAAGAACAAGAGCTCGGTCCGAGAAGTATCTCACATCAGCAGCATACATCGATAACGTCTCGTTCGTCCTTGTTTGATTCCTACATATATAAATCTCTGATCTTGATCTTCGTTTCCAAGGTTCTTGGCAGAGATCGCTAGAAGCTCTTATCCATAATGGGTTCAATTACTGAGCCTTTCGACTATGCTTCTCTCAAGCAGATCTTGGCCGATACAACTGCGGAGGTGCTGATACCTGGCGATGGAAAAAGTTATGAGGACATCATCCAGCGCTGGAGTGAGAGCTGTGTAAGAAGAGCTGTATGTCTAGCATCTTCAAAATGGATACAAGAACATGGCTAAACTTTTGACAGGCTGTTGTAGTGGCGGTCAAGTCTACTTCCGACATCTCAGCAACTCTAGAACAGGTCCGCAGGCACAGACTCTCCTTCACAGTCCGAGGCGGCGGACACTCAACATCCGGAGCCGCATCTATTGAAGACGGACTCGTTATCGACCTCTCCAAGATGCGAGGTGTCACTGTTGATCCAGAGGCCAAGACCATCACCGCAGAAGGAGGCACAATCTGGGAAGATGTCGACACGGCTGCCGCAAAACATGGGCTCGCAACTGTAGGTGGCACTGTCAACCACACGGGCGTCGGCGGCTTGACCCTTGGTGGCGGCTACGGCTACCTCACTGGCAAACACGGTCTCACGATTGATAACCTCCTCTCCGCCGAGATTGTCCTCGCCTCAGGCGAAGTCCTCACCACGTCGTCGACCTCACACCCAGACCTCTTCTGGGCCATCCGCGGCGCAGGAGCAAACTTCGGCGTTGTGACGAACTTTACTTTCAAATGTTATCCCCAATCCGACCCCGTCTTCGCCGGCCCACTCGTTTTCCCCCCTACCGCGCTTCCGCAAATCGTCTCTTTCATGAACAAATTCCACACCACAAACGACGGTAACCAAGCCCTCCTCGTCGCATTCTCCAGCCCGCCACCCCAAAACGCCCCCGTAATACTTACCCAGCTCTTCCACAACGGCCCAGAATCCGAAGCCAAAGAAATCTTCGCCGACCTCTTCGCGCTTAACCCTCTCGCGAACATGAGCGGTATGGTCCCTTACCCCGTGCTGAACAGCCTGCTCAATGTCTCTGCTGGCTTCGACGGACGAAAGCAGTTTGGCGGCGGGGCGTTCAAATTGCCTCTTGACCCAGCGTTTGTGCAGGGCGTGTATACCGAGTTCCAGGCGTTTGTGGAGAGCAAGGCAGAGTTCGAGGTTGCGCAGAGTATGATGTTGTGGGAAGTTGTGCCGTATAAGAAGGTGATGGAGGTAGGGAACGAGGAGACGAGTTTTGCGAACAGGGGTGACTACTATAATGTTGCGACGATGTTTAAGTGGTGAGTTAATCGCTTCCTTCGTATAGGAAGAAATGACTGACAAAGAGATGTAGGTTCGATCCCAGTCTCGATAGTGAAATGCGCAACTTCTCGCGCTCCCTGCTGAAGAAGGCCTCCGAGACTGCTGCAAACAGATCGAAAGATGGAGGTGTAGGGCAGTATGGAAACTATGCCAGTGAGGACGTCGCTGCAAATGACATTTTCGGCGCCAATGTTAGGCGTCTGGAGGATCTGAAGCAGAAGTACGATCCCGACAATTTGTTCAGTCACGGCACGAAGCTTACACCGCGGCCATTGGTTGTTGTTAATTAGAGATATAGTTGTGCAGTCGTACAGAAAAAAGGTTGCTGGAGTCGAATTCCCTGCAATTGACATGAATCTGCAGTGAGACAACTGACGCTCATCGGCGTCACTTCTGATTCGTAATTCTTCGTTACCCTCTACGCATCAGCTTCTTCCTCGACTGCGCTCATATTGACGCAGTCCTCCCAATCGCAACTTTTGAGCATTCAAGCCTGCCCTCAACCCTATCCACAGCTCACTCCCCCTTAACCTCACACATCCTTCATCAGCTCCTCCAACTCCTCATCGCTATCCCACCCACCCCCTCCCCGCCTATTAACCACAATCTTACTCTCCTCCTTCTCATTCTGCTCCGCCACCGCACCCAGGATATCCTTCAACTGGTCCTCCGACACCTTCTGTCGTATCTGGCCCGTGCGTGCGAGCATAATGAGGCGGTTCTCGATATCGGTTGCGCGCGACTCTTTGACGAGGCGGATGCGGCCCAGGCGGTCTGCGGCGTCCGGGGTCAGGATTTGGGAGAGGATGTGTTGGCGTTGGTCGGCTGGGCGGGTTAGTTTGCGGGAGGTTTGCGTGAGGGGTTAGGGAGGCGTACATTCTTGTTGTCTGTGGGGTTTGTTAGTATGTGCGAGTGTGCGTGTGCAATGTTGTGCAGTGTTTACCTGCGTTGGTCTTGCTCTGAGCCTTCGCCGCCTGGGCTGCCGCGTCCACCGCCGCTGCCGCCTTGTTGCTGGAGCTGCTGCAGACGGGCTTGTCTGATTTGTTCGAGGTCGGCGTCAGACATTGTGAGGTCTTGTTGCGTGGTGTTTGTTGTGCGTTGCTGTGGAAAGTATTAGGCTGCGGGGAAGTTCGAGGCTCGGAGGTCGGAGATGGTGGGGCTCTGAATTTACCAGTGCTACGTAAATGCAAAGATGGAAAATATCACTATATACAACTCGCTTTCGAGGATGAATATCTATTGTCTTACGAATACGAATGTGAAATTTGTCGAGTACTGCTTACCCAATGTGAAGGAATAGTCACCACAGAATTTGAGTCTTGCACTGTCTCTCACTTCTCTGAATATACAAAGCCGTATTCGAGACGTCGTCCACGATGTCATTCCCAAGAGATTATACTTCTCTCCAGTACAATCACCGATCATCAGGTCTTGGTTCGACGTTGGACTAAGTCGACGTCAGTAAATGCTCCAATGTAACAGTGTAATACATCAAATACCTGGTTGCCGTTATAAAACTGCTGACTTCTCGGTTCTCTTGCCCTCTGATCAGCAAGTGTCCTCACTCTGATACTCCCAGGGTCCGAGTTCTCTGTGTGTGAGCTTCCAGCCTGCGCGCCACCACTACTGCCACTACCCACCGCTTGCCCCTGATTTGCCTGTGGCGCAGCAGCAGCAGTCCCAAGGAACGATCCCAGTGTGCTACCTACAAATCCAACAGTCGAGGATAAAAGACCAAATGCGCTGCCAACAAGCCCCGTCGCTGTGCCGACAACGCCGTCTCCTGCTGCTGAGTATGCGTCTGTGTAGCCCTTTACAGGTACCAGGATCAGGGTCGCGCTTGGTGCAAGGTCGATGTCTCCCAGGGTCTGGTTCTCGTCGCCAGCGGAGAGTTCACGACTGGGTTGGGGTGCGAGGATATGTCTGAAGAAGTAGGGTGGGAGGGCGCGATTCTGGACATTCGGATCGTCAGAGTCGAGTTTCGCAAACTCTTCATCAACCCATTTGCGCACTTCCTTCTCGAGTGTTGCTGTGCGTGGGAATGTAGACCTGATGGTTCGGCCGTCGAAGAGGCGTACGTTGAGATGTACGTCCTTCGCTTGCGATCCTCTTGTAGAGATTGTTCGAGGTTGTGTGGACGCCTGAGTTTCTGCCGTTCGTTCCTGTTCCCTTTCAGCTTTCCGTGCTTCTGCTTGTGCCTTGCGCTCGGCCTTGTCCTGATCTATCCGTGCTTTGATGCGTGCCAACTCTTCAGCATCCTCCCGCTTTTTCTTCCGTAGCGCTTCGCGAGCGGCTTGTTGTGCAGAGTTCGTGGTGCTGGGTGATGCAGCAATACCGGCTTGCGAGGGAGCATCAGCTCTCTGCTTTCCTTTGTTATTCGCGGCTGTGGTAGCTGAGGACGATACAGGCGCCGGTGCAGGCGCCGGCGACCGTACAGGTACTGCAGCCGGTACAGTGTTTGTTGTTGGCTCAGAGTCTCCATATAAGTCGTCTTCCGCCTGTGCTGTGCTTGCCTGCGCTGCTTGCGCTGATCCAGGAATAGCTTCTGCCCCCAGTACCTTTCGTACAGAGTTCACAAACTCTTCCTGGGCAACCTCACTCCCAAGCTGCAACTGCAGCTGTCCATTGTGTATGATGACTAGGGTGGGCGCGCTCTCGATCTTGCAGAAGGCGGCTAGGAATCCAGCCTCGGTAGATCCATTTTCTAGGCGTAAGAGGACGGCTTTCTGATCAAGTAGATTCGATATCTGGGTCGTTGTTAGTACTGTTGGCTTCAGTACTTCATGCTTGTTCGTCGTACCCAGCCACTCTTGAGCCACTCGTCCTCCCACTGCTTACTCACTGCACCGTCATCTACACTGTTAGCTCTCATTCATAGTACCCTAAACGCGCACGTACCTCGCACAAAACATGCTACGAGCTTCTGCTGCTGGATAGCCTGAGCAATACCGCTCTGTAAGCTGCCTTCATAAAACATCGTGACGCGTTGCTTTGAGATTGTCGGCACGTTGCGGGGACGTGGAGCTTGGGTCCGCCAGGGTCCACCTTCACTAGCTCCCGCGGGGGTTCTAGCGACTTGTGACGATCAACGGACGCAGGCCTCTCACTGAGACTCAGAACGACTATGTGTTCCGACATATTGGAACATGCTCGATTGCAGGTCGAGGTCAATCAAGACATAACGATATATACGTGGATCCAAGAATGGTTCTTTCATGCAGATAGTCATTTCGTCTCCAGATACTAAACGTCTAACCACACTATGCCACACTTCCAATAACCAGCGCTGCAACACCTTCCTCTTCACTCCTGACGTCGATCTTCATTGTTACACCTGTTCTCGCGCTGAAAGCCATCCTGATTGTGGCCGCTACCTTGCCACCAGTTATTGTCTTTCCGTAGAGCTTAAGCGTATGTGTGGTGTTCGAGAGTGCAACATCTGTGCCCTCCAAAGGTTGCAGGCTCAGAGTCTTTGTGAGCTGTTCTGTTGCATCTGGAGTATTGTTAGTATGCGCTATCGAGTTCATGGTTTGACAAGGAATAACATACCTGAGATGCTCTTGATCTCGCTCAATTGCAGCGTCTCTGTTGCCGAATCGCCGTTGGCCTGATCCCACACGTTGTCGAAGCTACCAGCATAAGCTGGGACAACGTAGTCTGCACCGTTGAGGTCCAGATCTTCGACCTGGTACTCATCAGGATACCCGTCGCCGTCTTCGGGCTCACCAGTGCTCGGGTCAATCTCCTTGCTTGTGAACTTGAGTACGTTGGTGAAGGTGGTGGCGATGAATTGCGACTCGGTCTCGAGACGCTTGAAAGACACGTAGACAGTGCCAGGCTCGTTGGTGGCCAACTTGGGTGCCGGGATGATGAACTCCTCCTCCAACTGCACGTCGCCGTCGTCCTCCGGAGCGACGACCATCTCGACATCTAGCAAGACTGTGTCGGGGAGTGTGTTCTTGATGTCGTACTGGATAACCACATGGTCCTTGAAGATGTGCTTGACAGCAGTGACAACGTACTCGGTTTCTGTCTCGGTGAGCTCGATGACGTCGCTCGACTTGAGAACACCACCGTGCGCCGCAAGCTCTGGGATCTTTTGCAGCTCCTCCTGGTACTTCTGCGCGGCGGATGCAGCAGATGCAGCAGCTTCGGCGCCAGCCTTTGACGGCGCCTTGGTAGCGCTAGGAGCCTTGATAGTGGGTGTGGCGCCTTCGGTCTTCTTCGAGAGGTCGGCGGCATCTGCCTGTTCACGCGAGACGGTGGGGATCTTGGTGATGTCGAAAGCAGTCTCGAAGGTGTCGCGAGAATCAGAGCTGACGTACATCGCAAGCTGGTGCTCAAGAACAGGCAAAGAGAACATCGAGTCGTTGCGGATAAAGCTGACAGCCAAATCATCGTCCTGGTCCATCAAACGTAGGTTCAGGGCAGCACGATCGCGCACTTCATCGTCGACATCGTCAAGGCAGCGAGTGAGGAGGACGTGAACCGACTTCTTGATCTCAGGATCCTTCTGACCAACACCGAACTTCGCCAACGCGGAGGTAGCAGCAGCTCGGACAATCGCGTTCTCCAGAACCACACGGTTGTAGATGTAACGGATGTACTTGGTTGGGTGGGGCGTTGAGGGGCCTTCTCTTCCAAGGACGAACAGAATGCGTACAGCGAGCTTGGTAAATTCGCAATCTTCGATGAACTCGCACAATGTGGCGAGGGCGTCTTCCTTGGCTTCAGGAACGAAACGGATCAGATCCATGATGGCTTCCACTACAGACCGCTTGAACTCGTAGCCTCCCTCGTCACGCAGGATGCCACTGAGGAAAGCCAAGAAACCTGACTGCTTGGCCTTGAACTTCAATGCCAGCGTGCGCACAGCTTCCACAATTGTGACCTTGAACTCATCTGTAATTTCGGCCATGAAGCCAGTGATTTGCTTCATGAGTCTGTCTACCGACGACTCGTTGCCAGTCTTGAGTAGTGTGGTGATGGCGAATGTAGCGATGCTGCGGTTGGAGTTGGTGATCAGCGACTCAATGTCCTGGTTGCATGTTCGGACGGCATCAGGCTTGAACGAGGCCATCTGCGACAGGATCCTGAGCGCAGCGAACTTTGTGACGGCACGGGGCGATGTGAGGAACAGCTGGAGAACGTGAACAGCCTGGACGAGCTCGGCATCGGTAACGTCGCGCATGTCGGCGATGGCCTTTGCAGCCTCGAAGTTGACCATCTCGGACTTGTGGCGCAGCCATCCGTCGAGGAGTTGCATCATTGGCTGCCAGCGTGGTTAGTATCGTGTCACGGATCATGGTGTGCCTTCGTACCTTTCGCAGGTTGGGGTCCTCCTCAGCCAACTTGGCAGCCAGCCTGACAAGCAGAACTGTGGCAGCCGGGCTCTTGACCACGCCAGCGGCCGAGTACTGCTGCACCATCTTGACCAAGCTCATCCTGTCGCCGGAGCGCATCTGGTACAACAGACCAATGGCGTGGTACTGTGTCATGTAGTTTGTGCTGGCCTGTAGAGCGGTCTGGGAGCTGCCACCGAATCCACCAAAGAATCCACCAGACTTGCTCCCAGAAGCGGCCTCAGCGGCCTCAGACTGCCATCTGCGAACGACGTCCTTGGCGACGGGAAGGAGGTGGTACGACGAGACGAGCGCGGCTGAAGCCACAGAGGGGTTCTTGTCGACGATGCACGTCTTGACGAGACGCTCGATGGCCTGTACGGTGGAGGCATCGATGACGCGGCACAGAGCACGGATGGCGTTTGCACGATATACGACGTCGCTGCCTACGGAGGTGTCCTTCATGATGGAGGAGGTGACCATAATAACGTCGTCGGCGGAGCCAGCGAGCTCCTTGATGACCAGATAGACCATCTGGCGAAGGGAGGCATCCTTGTTCTGGAACAGCTTGGAGATGCCGAAGAAGAGCGTTGTGGCTTCCTGGCGTCCCCAGCTCTCGCCCGTAAACAGCAGCAGGGCGAGCTTGGTGAGGATCACTCTGCACTTGCGCGGTGATACAGGGCTCTGGTTGAAGACGCGGGCATCTTGAAACACGGTGGTCTTGTCGATCTGGGCGACGCCGCCAACATCCTCCTGCTTCTTGTCCATGATGTTGCTCGTGGTGCAGCTCTCACTGCGAGCTCTCCCTTAGATCGAATAAAGTGTCCCGCTCTTGCTCCACCAAACGTGGCCTTTGCCTGTCGATGCAGTGGTGGTGTCCAGACCCGGCGCTGCAATTGGTCGGGAACGATTGGAGAGTCGAGGAGGGATGCGCCAGCGGTGACTTTGGATTATGGCGTGTTGTGAATTGGTGTACGTTGAAGTTGCGCCCTCGTTCGGCGCCAGCGTGCAGGGGTGCGGGCGTCGTGGGCTGCTCCTGCATGTTTGGCTTGTTTGACAGCCTAGCGTGCTTTCCGTTCTGCGGCGGACTTTGCGGCCAGAAACGGGAAAGCAAGGCGCAATCTTGGAGAGCATTTCTAAGACTCAACCCCAACGCCTCTCCCCTTCTCATCCTCTTCTACGCCCCACACACATAATGGCCGCCTCAATACCCCGATCACGCTGCCTCTTCGCCGTGCCTGCACGACAGGCTCTTCCCCGTTCACAGACACCGGTATCTCGATGCGCCCGAACTTTTGCCACAACCTCAGATGCGCCGCCAGCAGCACCGACCGACTCGAAGCCTAAGAGAGCGAGCACAGCTTTCAGTGATTCTCTCAATGCAGGACCTTCGTTTGGTGACTTTGTCAGTCCCAACGCGCCACTGTCGCCTGCCGAAGCCTACGAAATCAAGACAGCTACTGTTGGACCAGAAGGCCGCAAGAAGACCATTACCCGATTGCCAGAGTGGCTGAAGACGCCTATTCCCGTGAACCAAAACTACAAAAAGATCAAGAAGGACTTGCGAGGCCTGAACCTGCACACCGTGTGCGAGGAGGCCAAATGTCCCAACGTCTCCGATTGCTGGGGTGGAAGCTCGAAGAGTGCGGCGACAGCGACTATCATGTTGATGGGTGATACTTGCACACGTGGGTGCCGTTTCTGCTCTGTCAAGACGGCAAAGGCGCCTCCCCCACTGGATCCTCACGAGCCTGAGAACACGGCTGAAGCACTACGAAGATGGGGCTTGGGCTACGTTGTCTTGACGTCTGTAGACCGTGACGATCTTGCAGACGGAGGAGCACGACACTTTGCCGAAACAATTATGAAAATCAAGCAGAAGGCACCGACGATGCTTGTTGAGGCGCTGACAGGAGATTATGCTGGAGACATGGAAATGGTCAAGAAGGTTGCTTTAAGTGGGCTTGACGTCTACGCACACAACGTCGAGACTACAGAAGCTCTCACACCTTTCGTCCGCGACCGAAGAGCCAAGTTCAGGCAGTCTCTCGAAGTCCTGCGCACTGCAAAGGAAGCACAGCCAGAGCTTATCACTAAGACAAGTATTATGTTGGGCTTGGGTGAGACCGAGGAGGATCTCTGGGACGCTCTGAGGGGTATGTTCTTACGGCCGACGTTGATTGACCTCTGCTGACTTTCCTAGAACTGCGCAAGAACCACGTCGACGTTGTGACCTTTGGCCAGTACATGCGACCGACCAAGCGCCACATGGCTGTTCACGAATACGTTACACCCGACCAGTTCGAGCTATGGCGCCAGCGGGCTCTCGATCTCGGATTCCTCTACTGCGCCTCTGGGCCGCTTGTACGATCCAGCTACAAGGCGGGAGAGGCTTTCATTGAGAATGTATTAAAGAAGCGCAGGCTGGGGGGTGCTGGCAATAGCGAGATGGCCGGTTCGCAAGTGACAGAGAGTCAGACATTGTAGGAGGAGCATTTGGAGATACATCTGTAACATCATCGCGAGTTTGAGTTGATTCAACGAGCTATTGCTCCGTGCACTTTAACGTGTGCGTAATGGGATATTGCAAACACTCAAACCACATCTCATTTACCTATGCATGCACTTGTGAATTCTCACTCCTAATGACGCGAGACATGCGTAAGGAAGAGCAGTTGCGACGAAAAGAAGGGTCCACAAAGGCACGGACCCATTGTCTTGCGTGACGACTTCGAGTGCTGTCCTTGCCTTTCACTCCTAGAGGCAAATACCCTCAAATCGTGGCCTGAGAGAAAAGCCTCATCGGCAGTAACAGCCATCTGAGGTTCGATGCGACACCATGAGCCAAACAACAATTCGAACGGCTCACCAGAAGCATTTCGTGCTTGTTGTTCAGCACTACAGTCGACGTCCTCCACTCTGTACTCACTGATACCGATATTCGAGCCCTGCAGGGTTGATTGCGTGTCACAAGGAAGTACATCCCATCTATATCCATCAACATCGTCCAAGATAATGACAAGCTCGACCGGCTCGGCTGTCCACGTCCGCTCTCTGTCAAATTTCCACTTGATCCCCCTTACTCGTTCTTGTGCATCAGTCCAGACTTTCACGGTCGGATGAGGTTTCAATGACCAGAATTGGCCCCCCGTATCTCCCGTTTGTGCTAACACTATAAGGTACAGCTAAAACAATTCAGATTAGCAATTCGACATGCAGACTCAGGCATGACCACAGTTCCCAAATCAACAGCTTGACAGAGGGTATTTGTGAGGCCGCATCTGAATGGTAGTGCTCCAACGGTCTTACGCCTCGATTTGCAAGACCTCAATCCTATAACGGCATCATGTCTGCCGGCCTTTCTGAGGCTATCTAAAGGTTTCCAGACTCCAGCTCCCGGGATCCGATTGCAGATTTACTGAAGCATGCTGTTTACCATTCTAGCTGCGCTTATCGAGGTCCTGGTTGTCTGCGGTTACACCAACTATATCCACTGTTGCACCCAGACTTTGTGCTGCTTTTCGATCGAGGATGCATCAACCGTAGTGTTACCACCAGGACCATCTAAAGGAGCGAAATACCACAGATGAGCTTCAAGGATATGCTGGGATCTGAAGCTATCGTCAGGGATGTCAACTGCTTGTTCCCTACTACACCTAGCCTCGGTGGTGTTCTTTCCCTCCAACAATACAGCATGTCGTAAAATGCCTACTACGAACCATATACGATTGGAATGTACAAACACCACAGAAGCAGGCCAGAGTTTGGTGATCTAGTAAGCTTGTCTGAGAAACTCAAGTTTTCCAGGCAAGGAAACAAACCTTGCTCATGATCGACGGGCCGCTCACCAGGTCAATTACTTCCGCTTTCCGCTCGGATTACATCCGTATGTGCCCATGCAAATCAATCGGCATAGACGCTTACGTTGCCGCAACGCAAGATCCTCCAGGACTTGCTGCACTTCTTTCTGTAGCCGTCTGACCTATATATGCTCGTGGCGTAATGCCGGAGATAGAGCTGGAGCTGTAGCCTTTTGGCCCTCATTCCCTCATTTGCTGGTAAAGATTCAGTCCTCTACAGATTCGACGTCCCTCGAAGTTTGGTCTCAAGACCCTTTTTCGCTCTGCATTTTTCGATTGTGTGGCCTCAGATCGCTATATTGCGAGAACTACTCCTTCAACACTGAATGCCATTCAAGACTCTTTCTCCTTTGCGAGCCTGTCCTGCACGTTCTTTTCGGCTTCTTTCACATCACTACTTCATCGAGTACTCGCGTACCTTAGCGGCGCCACGTGGCTCGGTCCAGGTGCACAGCCACCACGAAACCGGCTAAAGGATGCATGTCTATAACAAGCTGACAGTAGTCTTGTTCTCTTACATCAATTCATCGCAGACGGTCGCGATACCTCAATCCACTGACCTGCACAAAATGTCTACAGCATCTGGATACAGGAATGTTGCCTACTTCGTGAATTGGGTTAGTATATTCACAAACATCACGTCATAGCTAATCTTGTGCAGGGAATATATGGGCGCAACTATCATGCTCAGGAAATTCCAGCTGAACAGCTCACTCATATACTCTACGCTTTTGCGAACGTTCGGCCTGACTCTGGGGAAGTATACCTTTCAGACCCGTGGTCAGATACCGACAAGCACTATGAACATGACTCGTGGAACGATGTTGGCACGAATGCATATGGTTGTGTTAAGCAGATCTTCCTCCACAAAAAGAAGAATCGCCAGCTCAAGGTGCTGCTCTCGATTGGAGGCTGGACATATTCATCCAACTTCGCTCAACCTGCTTCGACGCCTCCAGGCCGAGCCAGGTTCGCCAACAGTGCAGTAGATATCATGATGAATCTTGGTTTCGATGGTAACCCTACCTTTGCTTATATGAAATTCCCTCTTTTCGCTAGAACTCACTCATTCACACAGGCCTCGATATCGACTGGGAATACCCGCAAAATGAAGCACAAGCAAACGACTTTGTCCTTCTCCTCGCCGAAACTCGCAAAGCCTTGGACGCCTACGCTGCCGAACACAGCCGCGGAACACATTTCCTTCTAACTGTAGCTTCTCCCGCAGGCCCGCAAAACTACAACCGCATGCACCTCGCCGCCATGGACGCGTATCTCGATTTCTGGAATCTGATGGCATACGACTACGCCGGGTCCTGGGACTCTCGGTCTGGCCATCAAGCGAACTGGAACGTGTCCCCTTCAGACCCGCGATGCACACCTTTTAGCACGAGTCGAGCATTGAGTGACTACCTCGCCGCGGGTGTTCCGGCGAGCAAGATAGTCATTGGCATGCCACTGTATGGACGTAGTTTTGCCAACACCGCAGGCCCAGGGTCAGCGTACTCTGGCATCGGACAGGGTTCGTGGGAAGCGGGTGTCTATGACTACAAAGCCCTGCCGATTGATGGTGCAAGTGTGCAGAACGACCGAAACGTTGGCGCGAGCTGGAGTTACGACGAAGCGCAACGGACAATGGTGAGCTACGACACGCCGGAAATAGTGGAGACGAAGGCCAAGTTTATCAAGGAGAAAGGACTGGGTGGCGCCATGTACTGGGAGCTTAGCGGAGACCGCAAAGGAGAGGGAAGTCTAATATCTACCGTAAGTCCCGAACTGATTGTTCTGTGCAGAATAGCTGACAAGTTGCAGTTTGTGAAGAATATTGGTGGTGTTGGCGCGCTGGATCAGACTTCCAATACACTGGATTATCCGGCCAGCAAATATGATAATCTGCGCGCCGGAATGCCGAACGAATGACTGCCTGGTGCTTTGGAGCAGTACGGTGGCGCCTTTCCGACGTTTGCTGCGAATGCGACAGCTTCAACATCACTCGCGTTGATACAGTGATGATTGCCACCAAGCCGATTAGAGTTTGTGTTGTGTTCTCTAGATTGAGCAGTGGTCCTGGATAATGTTGACAGACAGGACTCCGAAAATTTCATGATACCATTGATTTGTGTTCCTCCTCTTCCACATCTGTTCGATGCGTCACAACTGCTTTAGAATGGCTAATCAAATATGATATGTAATAGTGTCGCAGTCAATCATTTGCCAAGTTTCATCAGCGACTGCAGCTTCCGTCGAGCGTCGACGGACGGTGCTTCGCCATCATTCTGACCATATGTATCCGCGTCCAACATCTGACTCAAGCTCACATTGACCCCGATCCGAAAAGCCTCCTGCCGCTCCAGATACCTGAACCAATACTGCATGAGCTCTGTCCTCAGCGCGCGAAAAGCCGCAATGTCTTCTTGTTCCCGCGCCACCCGAGCGCGATGCAAGAGATCGCTTCGACCGCGCTGGTGCAAATCACAAAGTATTTCGGACAACTTGTTATGGAAATTTCTGAATTCGGTGAACATGGATGTGATGGGTGGTCTGGGCAGGATTCGCGTGGAGCTTTGGGAAGCAATGCAGTGTTCCCATTTTGTGGCGAGAGCGTCGAAAGTCGCGTTCCCTGGACCGAACATTGGCCGACTTTCCTGTGTAAAGCAAGCAATGTTGTTGTCGGTCTGTGACTGATGACGTGGATTACAGACCTGTCTGCTGGCAAACACGCCGACCAGACGCGGCTGTCTGACGCAGCGGAGGCGCTCAAATGGACCGACGAGTATGTTGACGCTAGAGACGAGGTGCTCTTCGGCCCAACTTATTTTCGTGAAGTTCAGACATATTTGGAGCCGGCAGAGTATAGTTGATTTCGCCAGTACCCCGGAGACGACTACGCTTACGAAGTCTGAGCAGAATCAGTCGTGCAGGCTAGGTAATTGGATTTGAAGTACTCACCGCGAATGTCGTACAATTCCACTTCCTCATCCCAGTCACCGTGCGTGCTGTTTCGGGAGACTTGAGTGCTTGCCCGCCATTCCACTGCGATGTTAACGGTGTAGTTCTTGACTGCAGCCCAGGCAAAATTCCTGATAAACTCGTCATTTTCTTTTTGATTCCCAACGTAGTAGGACTGCCCATCTGGACGTTTCGGCTCAAGTATGCGGTGACCGCCTTGATCACCGACCCAGTCAGTGTTGTTTCGTGTGTTTTACCAGTCACAGTGTACTTACAAAGCATCACACCGTCTCTGCTCACATCAATCGTGAACGTCATTGTAGAGTAGAACAGATCTCTAATTTCGCCGTACACTTCACGGTTGAACCCCAGATAAAGGCGTGATAGTGGCGTTTGAAACACTGCACGAAGCGCAGAGCGGCTTTCCAGAACGCCAGGAGCAATACCATGGTAGGGCCCTGTCAACCGATAAAAGATCACCGAATCGATTGCACGCGAAGGAAGCAGGTACTTGAAGATCTTCTGGCGCATTTCGGTAGGTAGTTTCAGGAAATAACATGGCGTATCGGCATTGACTTGCTTGCAATGATCAGCACATAGCTGGAGGTACGGCGGAGTCCATCTAAAGAGCCTGCCGCATATATTGCCATCTGGTCTTCGCGCCTGGCACCATCCGGCATGTGTCTGTTGCTTGCGATGGCTGGCGCACGTGGGTAGATATTTTGCGTGAGGTTTGAGCTGCGAGCTTTGGGCAATGGCGGTGGCACAGCGGTGCTTTGTCTTCTTGTTGATGCCAGAACATCTGTTCATAAGGTGTTCTGGATCACGGTCCCAGCAATCGACGGACTGCACAGCGTTCATGGTGGTGTATGTAGTCGTAGGTGGAAACAGTCAGGCTGTCGCAGGAGAGAAGTCCCTCGGTGACATACCAAGAGGAGGCCGCCCTATCACATCCGGGTGCCAGACAGTAACTCGCAGACGAGTCGATAACTGCACTCTTACTACCCTAGTTTTATTCGATTGAGGACCAGGATCGCAGGGAGTTGTTCGCCTGAGGTTCAGACAAACATGGTCAGCTCTCCACTTAGCCGTGTGGCACAGCTCGACAGGCGCCGAGGAGGCTCGATCAGGTGAGTTGCATCAAGGACTTGTCCGATTTAAGATGAGTGCATAACCTCTTGGTGGAATCTTGCACTTCCAATATTCGGTTGCGAAATCACTGCGCAATACTTACATCGACATCAATGCAGCTACCAACGTGGGAATGGTTCGTTCATTCTTGATAGCCCTGCGCTCGTAATTGCGAGACAACTGCAGCCGAGGATGACTGCGTCTCGTGATAGTTTGCCAAAAAGTCGGTTGATCAGTGAGTTATGATCCTGTTGATGGATCCAGGGGAATCACGATGGGTCTGATCTGCACGAATGCACCTTGCCGCCATAGCACTAGTTGCACCCTTAACTAGTGCCCGCGCTCTGAGGAATCTGGGGATGCAGAGCGATTGATCCAACTTCACAGATGATCGGACGATTGTTGTTGATAGTGAGGCGCCAATCCACATGGTGACCAATTTGCAGTTTTCTGGGGTGACCATACCTTGGGTGGCCGGTCCAACCCTGCTCGAGACACGAGGCTGAGCAGCGGCGCTTCTCAACGGCTCCTCTGGGCACAAGCTTACCAAGACCTACACCGCAGCAGGTATCCACCAAGATGGACAGTCTACTTCTCTCCTTTCCTGGTGCAATCTGTCGCGATATGCTTCTGGATAGCCATGGCTGAAGAGGTACAATCATCACCTGCATCAAAGCAGGCACCTTACTAACACACAACAGCATACCTCGTCACCGCTGATCAAGCCGACTCCACCGTCCAAATCACACTTCCGACCCATCACATACGGCAGCACGTCTTCTACCTACTCTCCTCAAGACTCTGCGATCGAAGTGTCACTCAATGACTCCCCTTTCACCGCACCACCCCTACGATATACATACTCCCATCCCAACGGGCACCGAATCATACCACCGAGCATCAGTGGGCATGGGCGTCTCATTGTAGCGCACAGAACAGTTCCGTATTGGGCTGGAGTGCTCATCGTTATTGGGTCGTTCGCTTGGGCGGTGTTTGTGGCTATGCATGTGTTTGACTTGCTGGGAGTCAAGCATCCGAAAAGGCCGGACGGGCGAGGTGACTGTGTAGGCTGGTTCTGTTGAAGTCATCCAGTTCTTCAAAGCATCCGATTCTGTGGAGAATACACATTGAGTGGACGGTACCTTAAAGGGAGCATAGCATGCCAAAGTACTTCAGGTTACCGTAAATTAGTAATTTCTGGTGGTACTAACATACACTTACAATCTTCAATACATTAACCGAAGGGCGCAAAAGATACGAATGCAATTGATGGAGGTTGTCAATATGTACTACTTCGTAGCTACAACCTTGGGTGGACTGCTTTGGATCCTCTCGAACCTTGGGACCACGGAGAGCATGAACTATGGTAGACACCTGTGAATGTTGGTATATGAAGAAGCAATGCTTCTTCTCAAATTTGATTTCGTTCACTATACTTCTTCTTCACACATCTACTCTTAACCAAGATTTACCATCAAAACTTCAACATGTCTATCCTCAAGCGCACCCGCTCGCCTTCCCCAACTCCAACTTCAGCCTCAAAGCGATCTCGATGTTCAAAGTCAGTTCGCTTCCTTGTCTTGTCAGATACCCACGATGCAGAACTACCTAGCAAGCTCCCTCCGTGCGACGTTCTTCTGCATTGTGGTGACTTGACTGAAGACGGATCTCCTGAGTCAATCTCCAAAGCAATTCACACGCTTGGAAGGATTCCTGCCGAGCTGAAGCTCGTTATCGCTGGCAACCACGAAATCTCCCTTGACAAAGAGTACTACATCTCTGAAGGAGGTTCTCCAGACATTGTCGAAAAGGCACAAGCCCTCGTCTCCTCCTCTCCCACCTCAGAAGCAAGCATCAACGGTATCACGTTCCTAGAGGAAGGAACACACACATTTACCCTTGCATCTGGCGCTACATTCAAGATCTACGCTTCTCCCTACACGCCTGCATACGGCGCCTCCAGCTTCCAGTACCCATCCAAAGAAGACCGATTCAACCCTTCCGACATTACCCCTTCGTGGGGGACAAACGTCAGTACCGAGACAAGCAGAATACCCAAGGGCGTCGACATTGTCATGACTCATGGTCCCGCCAAATACATCCTCGATCAAACCGACGATGGGAGTTCAGTGGGCTGCGAGCATTTGCGACGAGCTATTGAACGTGTCAAGCCTAAGCTATTCTGCTTTGGACATGTGCACCCTGGATATGGCGCACAGAGACTTGAGTTTAATGGGAAGAAGAAGTCTGGCGTGGACGCGGATTCTATTGTACAAGTGGCCAAGGAGTGGGTAGGGAAAGACCAAGCGAAGAGGAAGGGGTATGCGAGTTTATCTCCGGGGTCGGCAGAAAAGTTGAAGGAGGGTGGGCAGACACTGGCTGTGAATGCGGCCATGGAGGGTGAGAAGGGTGTGCTCGAGAATGCACCATGGCTGGTTGAATTAGGTTTATAGATTACAGTCTAAGTTCTTGCGCATGTAAAGCATTCTAATTGACTTTATTGTCTCACGCACTCAGCCAAGCCTTTGTAGTCGCCTCGTTGCTGCATGCGATTCTTGATGTGTTGAAGTCCAGGCGTGGAGGTCGTCGAGACTGTTGACTTGTAAGTGAATAGCTGTGATTGGTGCAATCTAGCGTGGACCCTGAGTGAACATGCGGCGAACTTTCTCTCCTCCGCGTCGTTGTGAATACTCGACACTGCCAGGCCTCACAGCGCGATCATGTTAAAAGCTAAGAGCATACAGTCTGTCTGCGCATCATGTCGCCTCAACATCGCCATCACAAGAGCGCGTAATGCGCGATTGCCACAAACTGCAAACTACCTGCGACCAGCGCCAACCAGTCTATTCACACAACAGCGAGCGCTCTCAACAACGATACTTCGCCGACAACAAGCCCATGACCATGCGACGAGCCCTGGAGAAGCCCCTACAGACCCTGCGGTTCACCGGTTGAATGTCGAAGTCAATGTACGGCGAGCAAGACAGCAGTTTCGCGATGCATTGCCACGAGACCACCTGAGTGCAGAGGAGTATGCATTGTACGAGAGACTCTATGGAGAACCCATATTTGTGGATACAGCTGAAGAGTTGCTGGCGCCCCAGAAGGAGCAGGAGGAGATCGTCGCAGAGGAGCAGCCAGATGGCTCAACCGTGTTGTTATGCAGAGGCGAGGACGGCGAGCTTGAGGAAATCGATCTCCACGAAGAAGAGGAGGTTGACCTAGCCGATGAAGATGAGGAAACAATGACGCCAGAAGAGTGGGAAGAGCACAAAGCGCAGAAAGCAGCAACATTCCACAACGAGGTCTACGAGCAGAGTCGCCTTCACCACGAAGAAGCCGAAGCTTGGGAAGAGGAGGAGGTCGAGGAAGATTCCTTTATGAGGTCACACCCTCTGACTGTCGCCGGCCGCTTCAAGCCTTCACCTTCAACCATCTTCCTGCCCAAAGATACCCTCGTCGATCCCACCGCACTCCTCCTCACCCGCGCGAACCACAAGCACTTGACTGAGTCGGCGAACCGCATATTCGGAGGACCAGGCCTGCCAAACTCAGCGAGTACGCCACCAGCGAGGCTAGGCAAGGAGCAGAAGCCTATCACACTCGACCCTGCACAGGCTGAGATGGGCAATATCGAAGCAGATGCATACCTAGCAGCTGTACAGCCAGGAACGTACGCGAGTGTCATGAGTGCTCTGGTGGAGGTTCGACGTCGCTTAGGTACTCCGTGGATGGACCACATGCTGGCTAAGAACGGCGGTACAATACTTGACGCTGGCTCTGGCGGCGTTGGTGTGCTTGCATGGCACGAAATATTGCGTGCTGAGCACGAGCGCAAGCAAGAAGGTGCTGAAGAGATATTGGAGGAGGCGAACGCTGAAGAATCCAAAGCTGGGGAGACGGCCACCCCGGAAGCTGCTCCTCTCGGCAAGGCTACTGTCCTCGCCAGCTCAGACACCCTCCGCCACCGCGCAAGTCGCCTTCTGGAGAACACCACCTTCATTCCACGTCTCCCCGAGCACGTCACACCCGAGGAGGAAGCGAACCAGCACCAGCCGCGCAAAGTTTACGATATCGTCATAGCACCCCACACCCTCTGGCCGCTTAAACAAGAATACCTGCGCAAAGACCAAGTCTCCAAGTACTGGTCGCTGCTCAACCCCAAAGGCGGCGTGCTTATCCTGATCGAAAAGGGCCTGCCACGAGGCTTCGAAGTAGTCGCCGCTGCACGCCAAATGCTTCTGGACCGATACATATCCTCTCCCAACTCTAGCACCATCGAGACACCTCTCGAGGAGCAGGTATCTCGGCCCGACGAGGATACGCGCTTCACCAACAAGGAAACTGGCATGATTATTGCGCCCTGCACCAACCACGCTCCTTGCCCCATGTACGCCACCCCCGGGAAGAGCGCGGGCAGGAAGGACTTCTGTTTCTTCACCCAGCGCTACATCCGCCCTCCGTACCTACAGCGTATCCTCAACGCCAAAGACAAGAACCACGAGGATGTGCAGTTCAGCTACCTCGCCGTGCAGCGTGGACGCGACCAACGGCTCCCCGAACACGACCTTGTCGGCAAAGGCGTGGTGCAAAGCAAGGAAAGCACCGACGCCGCGTTCGAAGGCCACGAATGGTCTGCCTCCTCTACGGACCCGGAGAACCCTGATCTCGTCACCCCAGATCAGATCAACCCGCTCGCGTTTCCGCGTCTCATTCTCCCCGCGCTCAAACGCCGCGGCCACATCATCCTCGACGTGTGTACGCCCGCCGGCACGCTCGAGCGCTGGACTGTACCGCGGTCGTTTAGCAAGCAGGCGTTCCGTGATGCGAAGAAGAGTCGCTGGGGAGATTTGTGGGCGCTGGGAGCCAAGACGCGGATTCCCAAGAGCGTCAGACTGGGGAAACCGACCGATGAGTTCGATCGCAAGGGACGTAAGGTTAGGTCACCGAAGAAGGTCACCATCGAGATTGGCGTTGGGGAGAAGGATGGTAGAGCTGTGGAGGAAGGAGAGGCGAGAGTAAGCACTCGTGGAAAGTATGGCGATCGTATTGGGCGATACAGCAAGGACAGGAAGATCAGAGGCAGTGGAGGCCGGAAGGGCAGGAAGAAGGCGGTGGACATCTTCGACGAGTAAGGCGCTGTAACTCACATTGTACAAAAGAAGCATTGGGCGGCGTTAGCATATGTAAATTAGGGACATCACGTATGAGGTTTCGAAGCACACCTTGAAACAAAGGAAACTGTATTGTAAAGTAAACCACTCCGTCGACATCGGCCACTCCACACCAGACGTAATGGTAGCAAGCTAGACCCTTCTACACATCCCCGGAAGCAGCCTCTCAAAAGAAGCCCCTTTCCCAGTCTAGCCGCCCGCCAGCACGTCTTCGATCTACCACCCATCCCCGTGCTAAGCCACTGCTTCAGCTATGTTTGCAATTTAGATGTATCGTCCCCTTGTAATCTTGACCTCCCCACAAGCTGGCAGACCAAATCCGAAGGGGGGAGGGAACGCACGAAGGAAATACTGTAAGGAAAAGTAGCAGAAGCAAGGAAAGGCAGAATTAATGCAGAGTGACGCCGTAGAACCAGTATCATCCGGGAAATGTCCAGTAGAGCTGTGCTCAGCGTCCAAGGTATTAGGTGTCGTGCCGACGAAAAATCAAATGCTGAGTAGTGATGATCGTCGACCGTACCGCTATGTGAAGTTGAGATACTGCTTGGGATAAGCTTCCAGATACCAAGACAATCGCCAGGAACCCGAGGCCGTCATAAATGCAAGACACCGAAAAGTCCTGCCAGGTCCTGAATAGGTCTCTGACGAATAGATCCCGTGAGCTATCGAATAGGTGCGAATGCCGTCCAATATGTTGCTAGGACAGCACTGCCGCATTTCCCATTCGTTGGTGTAGAGCCGAGTCCAAGGAACCGGTTTACACAAGAGAGTTGAGATGACGAATCGAAAGCCGCATCAAGAATCAGTAGCCACCAGATGCATACTGGTCCCCGCCACGCTTATTTGCCGAACGAAGCTGCCTGAACAGAGAATCAGAGGTTAGTAAATTCTGACTGTGGCGTCCCCCGCGCAAAAGCGTTGTCGAACACCAAACGCAGAGGAAGGGGTCCTTACAAGGATCAGATATATCGAACTCACATTCCGGTGCCCTCCTGGCGTGCATTGACCGGTCCACGCTTGGTGCCGGCCGCAGTGCCAGCGTTGGCAGCGGCGGTGGTAGTGACGTGGCGTCCGCGGCCGTTCTTGTCGTCTTCCTCGCCCTGGCCCTGACCAGCAGCCTGGGCAATAGCCTGGGCGTTCTTCTGGTACTTGTAGACGGTCCAGTCAAAGACGTAGTCGTACTGGAAGCCCTCGCGGACGAACAGGTCGCGGAAGATCTTGCGCAGGTACGAGTAGTCGGGCTTGTCGTCGAAGCGGAGGGAACGGGTGTAGTTGAGGTAGATGGCGAACTCGTTGGGGAAGCCACGGCAAAGGACCTCGGTAGGGGTAGTCATCTTCTTCTCCATGATGCGGTCGTACTTCTGCTTCTTGGTAGCCGCCTTGAGTCCCTGCCAGGGGAGGGAGCCGCGGCAGAAGTAGAGCATAACGTAGCCGAGAGACTCCATGTCGTCACGACGGGACTGCTCTGCTTGGCGTTAGTGCGTTCAAGTAGATAGAGGTACGAGAGGAGACTTACCGACACCCAAGTGGGTGTTGATACTGGCATAACGGGCAGTACCAGTCAGGTTCTTGTTCTCTCTGTAAGGAATGTGGAAGTGCGTCTTGGGATCGCGGTACTTCTTGGCCAGACCGAAATCGATCACGTTGACCTGGTTGCCGCGCTTGCCAATGCCCATCAGGAAGTTGTCGGGCTTGATGTCACGGTGGATGAAGGACTTGGCGTGGATGTACTCGATGCGGGAGATGAGCTGGTCGGCGAGCAGCAGGACCGTCTTCAGCGAGAACTTGCGGTTGCAGAAGTTGAACAGGTCTTCGAGGGAGGGGCCGAGCAGATCAAGGACCATGGCGTTGTAGTCGCACTCGGTGCCGAACCAGCGCACGAAGGGAATACCGACACCGCCGGCAAGGGACTTGTAGACGCGGGCCTCATACTCGAGCTGGGGGTGCTTGGCCTTGACGCTCTCGAGCTTGATAGCAATCTCCTCGCCCGAGATGATGTTAGTGCCTGAGGCAGGTTAGCTCGGTGGTGCAGACAGGCAGGCGAAGCTCTGTACGCACCCAGGTAGATGTCACCGAAAGAACCGCTACCAATCTTGCGGCCAATTCTGTACTTGTTGCCGACACGGAGATCCTGCAAGAGTTAGCTGCTGTCTTTGCCGCGTGGTGGACGCGGGCTGTGCATGTCGATGCCGCGAGCGGGGTCTTGCGTACCATTGTCGTCATGGTTGCTGGAAGGTCAACCTGAAGGAGGCTGGCCTGCAGGTGAGGTGGTGGTTGAGGTGGGGCGTCGGTAGAGACGCAGAGGTGGAGGTGATGTGGTGGTGGAGGTGAGGTTCAGCCTGCTGCGGGTGGACCGGTCAGTGTGAGGCTTTTGCCAACAAGGCGGTGAGTAAGCGGTGCGGGCAAGCGAGGCCGCCGACAAGGGAGGTGGAGCGAGCAGGCAGAGCGAGACGGTAGGGAACACGACGTGTGCAGAGTGCAGGTCGAAGTGCGCGGTTGTGGGGGATAAATAGGCACGAGCGTGGAGGCAGGTATAGGGAACAGGTAGGGCGGGACCGGCGCTGGGCTGGACTGGACTTACAGGGCGTGAATGAGCCCAACGGACGGTGGCAGCGAAGTTGGCGGTGGTGGGAGCTGCGAGCAGAAAAGCGTTTGCTGCTGGACAGACGGTGCAAAGAGGCGGCTGCACGCTACAGAACAGCAAAAAGCCCCAGGTGAAAGCACGGCAGTGGTGGTGCGGGAGAGTAGGTAGAGGTGAGGAGACGGGCAATCTAGAAGGCATAGCCCTCCAACCGTGAAGGCTTGACCTCCATCACCTTGGCACGCTAGACGCAGCATTTCACATTTCACACTTTCCGCACGGCGAGCGGTGCACCCTGCACACGCGATTCGGGAGAATGGCTACCCAGTTACGACCTGCGCGTCTCTCTTCCCACTGTCCGCGGCCAGGTCTGCGCTGCCGGACTGCTTCACGCGTTTCAAGTGCCGCACACTGCTGCCCGCCTCATGCCGAGGCCTTGTAGTTGCACCAGACGCTGCCCCTTTATGCATTCTCCACTTTCTCGTGCCTGTTCATGGATGACTATATACCATGCCCAATATAGCTGCACGCTTTGCACGCCTCTCTGCTGGAGCATGACAGAAGTTCGGCTTCGATCTTGCAGCAATCCTCCAGCCGAGATCGATCTCGCAGGCCAAGATCGGCTTGCCACAGCACCTTTCGTCTCAGTAAAGCGAACATCACTGACATCGGCGGTTGCGCTGACGGTGCCCAGCCACCGACCTGGTTTTTTTTTCAACAGACGACAGTTGATCTGCGAGACTTCCGCTGCCACACCTTCCGAAAGAGGGTCTTTAAGTTGATGTAGGTGGCTTGATGCGAGGTGACAGCTGTCACGCTCTCTACTGGGGAGCGTTGGTTGTGTCAGCATCTTAAGTTGGTAACAATCGCATTATAAGCTGGTGACAACAGCACCATGCATATACCCGTTCGTCTTCTGTCACAGGTCACGACGCACTGGCTCGGAAGCTAAGAGCCGTTGTGCGGTATCTGGACATCCCAGTTGATCACCTGATCCTGGTTTGACTGTACTGTACTGAGTGCGGAGAATACACCAACTACATCTCTATACACGTCACTGCTGTTTCATTGCCAGAACTCGAATCGTGTCTTTGGAGCTGCTTAGACAAAAACAAGTTGAAACACTGGACTTCGAACGATACATGTCAACTTAGATACATTTCATCACAACGTTATAGCTGTCTTGAGTCTGGTACAACAGAACGGATTAGTGCGCTGGCAATCATTCCAGCTGGGTACGTCTTTCAAGGGTTATAGACCAAGCCTCTAGTGGGATGTTTGACATCGTTCTCTCATGATAGCTTCTCGTCTCCGCAGCACTCGCTTGTTGACTTGGCCTGATCATACCAGTAATAGTCGAACATGCACGGCTCGATACTACGTGCTGGAGGACAGTTGAGACAGGCTGTTGGTATCACGCTTGGTATTGCCAAAGTCTATACAGCCACCTCGAAGTGAGGCGTTCCCGGCAGCTTCCGCCTACACGGCTATTGTACATTGCCTCTCATGTTCTCATGACTCTAGTAGCCGCCCATCATCGTGCGTAATCGAATCTAGTGGTTGGGCGAAGCGTTCTTGACGGCCGGGTTGCGGGGGTCGTTCTTGTACTCGTCGGCTAGAAATGGTCAGCCTGAGCCACTTGTGGAGACCGGACGTCTCGTGTATTAAAAACTAACCCTGGCCCATGGCGTTGGCGGCAGCGTTGACACCGTAAAGGATGACAAGGCCTGTAAGTGTTCGTTAGAACTGTCCAGCAAGCACTTCCGTTTTTCTCATGTGTTCAATTGCTCCATATCATCTTCTCCTCCACTTTCCTCCTCTTCCGTGATTCGAATTCGATGTTCGCGACGTACCAGAGACGTAGAAGGGCCACATGGGCTTGGCTGCAATCGGGCGTTCGTTAGCTGTGTTCCTCGACTTTCGCTGAGCGCCTGCGAGCCGCGCGATCTGACGTACCGACTTGCGCGGGGAACTTGCGACCGAGGAGAGGCATGTTGACGTGTGATGGAGAGGCAATGGGTGGATATGCGGGTGCCGTGGGTGATGGGAGTAGATGGGTCGTCGAGCTCCTAGCGGAAGTTCTCGATGCTTGGCAACGAAGTCGGCGGAAGGTATGACCGATGCTGTAAACAACGACCCCTCCGCAACCCCACCGCGTCAACGCTGCTCCAGCTCTGGCTCGCAGACGAACACGCTCCCTTGAGTTCACTGACGAATTGCGATCACTATGGCCTCAGCACTCGAAGGCTGTGTCGCCTCGCTGCGCGGCAGCATGCTGAACCTCGACAATACCATAAACATCCTCGATGACGGCGTAAGCGACATGCCGCGCCTAGCCAAAGTGCTGCAGACGACTCGAGTACGCTCCAAGCCATGAACAGAATACACAGTGTCCAGATACTCATCTCGCAAAGCATTTCGAACTCATCTCCGAAACCGATCTCCAAACCGCGCAGTCTGCCCTTCTCTCAGAAATTCGTCCGGAGGTTGACAACCTTCTCAAACGCGTTGAAAACTATCTGGACAAACTCGAACGACGTGAACAGTCCTTGAGTGCGAAATGCGACTTGAACGATGGCCGCCTTGGACGCGATAGCACTGGCGGATCCGCTTCAAGGCCTGCGAGCAGAGCAGCGACAGGTCGAAGCAATTCAAGAGCGGTGAATGCGCAGCAAGAACTGAAGTACAAGCAGCTGAAGGCGAGGAAGGATAGGCTGAGTTATGCGGTGGAGACGTTGGAGCTGCAGGCGAAACAAAGAGAGAGGCAGTTGAGGGTGAGCATGGCGGCTCCACAGCAGTTCTTGGACGACTAAATGATGGGTGCTTCAGGACCAGACAAATGCGTTGAAGCATGAATCGAGAGACTTGTCATGGAGTGAGTTAGCGAAAGAAGCAGGTTAGCTGGAGGGCGTTTTGCATTTGAGATACCCCTACAATGAATCAATTTACATTTCACATCAAATTGTACACTCAGACCCGAAAACCGAAGGCTAGCATACTGGTGAGCAGCATGTCGATTGTGTGTGCTCTGCCACGGCGACAACCTGAGAATGAAGATTACTCACGTGTCACTCCAAACCAAGAACACGGCTTTAAGAACGGTGCCGTCAGTTCAAAATTCAAACACCGTCTAGCCATCAGAGCACGCAGCACCACTGTCGGCTTGGAGTTGACGCGCTAAGCCATGTTCGGCTAGCAGAACTCGGGCTTGCTCGCAGAGATTCAACGACAACGCCAGCTCTCCGCCGCACCAGCAATTGCATCCTCACCACCCCTCCATCCATCATGAGCGCCCTCCGTATTGCCCGCTCCGCCCTCCGCGCGAGGCCCGCCGCCATTGCCCGTCCCATCCAGCGCCGTGGTTACGCTGAGGTCGCCTCGGACAAGATCAAGCTCTCCCTAGCGCTTCCTCACCAGGTACGCATCGCCCGCGCCCGCCGCATCTCGAGAGTGTCGCCGGCTTGAAATTGCGTCGCGGAATCAAAGCTGACAAACGCCCGTGCAGACCATCTTCAAGTCCCAGGATGTGTACGTCCACCACCACCCCGGCCGAGCCCGCATTGCGAACGAGCGATTACTGACATGACGGATTGTGCAGCGTCCAGGTCAACCTTGCCGCGGAGACTGGTGATATGGGTGTTCTGGCCAACCACGTTGCATCCATCGAGCAGCTGAAGCCCGGTCTGGTCGAGATCATCGAGGAGTCTGGCAGCAACAAGCAGTTCTTCCTGTCTGGCGGATTCGCTGTCGTCCAGCCCGACTCCAAGCTCAGCATCAACGCCGTCGAGGGATACCCGCTTGAGGACTTCAGCGCCGACGTACGAGACCGCACGCATCCAGCAGATGTGGACAATGGCTGACTGCAATACAGGCCGTCAGGAACCAGATCGCCGAGGCCCAGAAGATTGCCAGCGGCAGCGGCAGCGAGGTCGACATCGCCGAGGCCAAGATTGAGCTCGAGGTATGGAGTGTTCCGGGAAGATGACATCGCAGTGCTGACAAACAACAGGTCCTTGAGAGCCTCCAGGCCGCTTTGAAGTAAATGTGTAGAGCGTTCAGGCTTTGAAAGCCTCCACGAATGTGTTTTAGTCGTAAATAGCGTTCTGGAGACATGGGATGTGGTATGTACAATATCCGTCGTGGAGCACGCGGCGTGCTTTCCGTCAGAAAATGATAGAAGGTGCTTCTTGAGCCAGTCAACCCTCACCTTTGCCTGTCGCGTCTTTTATATTCATTCTCCACTGCCAGGATTGAGTGCACTCGATCCCATCATCAGACCCGTCCTATCCTATTTCTACTATCTCAATCCTACCCACGCATTCCTAATCTGCGTTCTTTTGCGAGCATTCACTGCACATGTTGCCGCATTCACTGGCACGTCTCACGCATCCTTGAAGCATCACTTCCAGACGAACATCCCAGATGCGCCGAGGCTTTGATCAGCCGACTCTGAGCTCTGCATCCCGTACAGGTGCCAACGATCAAGCGCAGCAGCCACGCACAAGATAGGGTCGAAACGACGCTCCTGCAACAGAGGACCCTGCTTCAGCTCGACGCAAGTGGACGAACCAGCCGAGCTTAACCCTACCCCAGCAACCCACCACTCTTCAGCCGTCTTCATCACCGCGTAAATCGCCCGCATATCTCGAAGGCAAAAACCCTTACGGCCAAATCCTGGACGATGTCGATCATCCTTACAGACAACCTAGAACGACAGGAGGGGCGCCTTCCCAGCTCGGCGTCAACACTGCGAGCGAATCACGCACACCAGGGTCCTCTGAAGCCAATCCCCAACTCAAGCCTAGGCCTGAGCCCGAGCCAAAGATCACTACGCCAGATCCTCTACCACTATCATTTGTACGACAGCTCGCAAAACCGGTTTCGGTACAAGCTGCGAAGGATTTCTTCGAGAGCAAGGCGGCTCAGGGCCGATCAGCTCCTCCTCTCCCGCCTGCGCAAGCAGCTGTCATCGCCAAGGGTGCCGTTACAAGGCAGCAGGTGAATAGACCCCAGCCACCCACTAGTCCACTCCACCAATCTAAGGGTGAAGTCACTCAACCTGTACCTATTACTGAATTCACGTCACACGTCAACGACGAGTCGAAGCCTGATGAGGAATCCATTCTGACACGTCAATCGTCCGAGGCGTCTACTCAGCTTGACAGTTCCTGGCGAGTAGACCGCTTCAGTCACCCGAGGACTGATTCACCAACTCGTGCAAATGTTCGAGGGGCTGTAAAACCTCAAGACTCGTCTACGTATAAAGATGATCTCTTGGCTCCTGATAATCCTGAAGCAAACGCCGGACAGAGACAGTCCAACATCGTCTTCGAGACAGTATCGCGAGATACTAACGCTGAGGGAGAAGCTGTTAATAAAAGCTCAGAAATTGACAACCCTCCTAATGTGCCGCTAATCGCTGTCGACTACACAACCGATCTCGACCCTTCTCCAGACTCTAATAAAAGCGTGAGGGAACACCCCGCCCATAGGTCTAATTCAGAAGCTGAAAGTCACGAAGGTGCTGCCGAAAGGCCCACATCATACAGCCAAGCGCAGCGTCCAAAGCTTAGTCGCACTGTTCGAGAGACTGTCGAGGAAAATCACACCACCCAAGGCAAGCGAGTCCGTCGACGCGAGTCTCGCAGTGCTTCTCTAAGAAAGGAAGAGACTCTAGCTGAGCGGAGAGCAAGATATGAACCTCGAAAATCTCCAGCAATAGGCCTTGGTCAGCCATCAAAGTCCGATCAAGGCAGGCTTTCCAACAAGACTGCAGATGATGCCGCCGGGACCTTTGGCCATGACGGTTCTAGCTCTACGACCTCGTCCTCCGGCCAAAGCACTGCTCTTGGCGCAAATCCGAATGCAAACATTCGCACACGTTACGACCACGAAATCAGGATACCAGATCATGTCGACTGGCATGGTGCTTACGGACGACGCAAGACGCAGGATTTTGGCTTCCCTGGTGCACGCATCAAGCCGCGCGGAACATATAGGACTTACAGGCCATTGCAAGATCCTAGCAAATGGACGAAGCGTGCGTGTGGCCACTTCTCGTACCTGACCACTACAGAGCCTCGCAATAAGGCATCTGAGAAGCTGTGCCACCAATGCACAGGTAAGCCTATGTTATTCACGCAGCACTCAACAAGACACCCGCAGGGACGAAAGCGAGTAATTGAACCTACATCGCTTAATTCACACCCATCAGAGGAAGCTGTGCAGTTGCAGTCACACAACCGTGAAATTCGCTCGAGAAATTTATCGTCAGACAACAACGGTGATATCTCCACCAAAGACTTGGGCCACATCATAAGTGCTATTCTAGAGGAACATACCAAATCGCTGCAAGTCGTCATAGACAATATCAAATATAGTGGGACCACCCTTGCACAATTTGGTCGCAGGGCGCCAGACGATCTCACTGGACGAAATCAAACAAGTCACGAGTATGGCAACTGTTACCAAAGCCCAGATCAACCTTACCAAACAGCGTACCAGTCTTTTCAATCCAAGTGTGAGCCAGTGCAGCATGCTCAAGACTGGCCACTGCGGTACCCACTTGTACCACCTAGAGAGGCCGAGAAATTGAATGTAGGGGCACCTAGGCAGCGTGGTCCTACCATGAACGACTCTAGATCAAGACTACGGAAAAGCGTCAAGACGCTCTCCCATCTAATCGAGCTCGTCGATTCTACCGCAGATGATTTGGGTATTGATTTAGACAGACGACCTACCGCAAGCGAGGATCAATTGTTCCACAATGCGCCAGTGCAAGGCTCACCCTCAACGTCAGCTTCTCCATACCGCTCAGCTGAAATTCTAGATAACATCATTTTTGAGGATATCGAGGTCGGCAATGACTCTTGGTCCGTCGTGAACCGCAGGTCACCAACTAAATTGATTGAACCTCGTGTAACGCTCAAAAGCAACATCGACTCGAGTTTTGAGGATTTTGATGTCCAGCTTCAAGAGCGCTATGAATCAGAGCTTGAATCTGATACCGCACAGAAAATCATTGCCAAGTCATCTACGAACCCAGCACGAAAGTCAAGTCGACCTCAACATAATATTACTGAGGATGAGGTAATTCGAGAGTGGCTGGAAATTGCCCAGCCTAAGCTCAGTAACCCAACAAAACGTATGCCGGGAAGCTATCAATCTGCTGAGCCCGAGGCAAGGCTCAGCCATGACGATTACTTCGAAGATTTAGCTCTCGACAGGAGGAGGGTCTCTACGATGTATGCTCCACCGACGCCAGAGCCTGAGACAGCAGACGAAGAGATTGTAGAAGCAACGTTCTCCGATAGTTTTCCATCTGAGCACCGGAAGACGCGTGCTTCTCCCTAGGCAGAAAACCGCGTTCACCCAGGACTGACAGTCCCGTCGATATCTCTCGAACGAGAGAGGAAAGCTAGCAATGCAGCTCCAGGCATCATGGCACCTCTTCCACAACTAATGCAAGGAGGTCGCCAACCTACTCAACCTCAGAAAAAATCTCGCAAGAAACTGCCAAACTATCCTCCCGAAAAACAATACCCTCCAGCTCCAGCATACCCGGTGCGTAAAACGCCAGTATGGACAAAGCCGGACAAACACACCCCACCTCCGAAGCCGACGGCTGAGCCTGTCACAAAGAGGAGCAAATTTGCTAGACTTGGAGTAAGATCAAAGCATTCTCGACCTAATGTGGATGTACTTGGAACTCTCGAGAGCAGTGCAAAGTCTGGCAGACCGTCTCCTGTGGTAACGAGACTTGAGAAGGACTCGCTCGCACTCTCTCAGTCCAGCAAGAGCAGACCTCAAAGCTTGTATCCAGAGACGTCTGCGTCAAGCCCCCGAAGAAGAGGTTGGTGCTTCTGCAGGTAAATGGATCATGAAGCTCGAGCTCAGTGAAGTATCGGGTCAGGATTGAGCGATTAATTGGGAGCAAGAAGTTATCGAGGGGGATGCAGCGAAACTCCACAACCTACTCCATCATGTAAGTCCACCTCACCAAGTGATGTCAAGTCCAACAAAAGTTACGTATACTTGTTCAATGAACCGCTGAAATGCATTTTGGAACCCTACACTAAGATGGCGAATGATCATGACCGCCGAGCTGAGAAAAAGCAGAGACAAAAAACTCCCTATATACCAGTTGACCCTTTTTCTCGTCTCGTGACCCAGAGGCTGATCCGTCATTACACGCATCAATCATGTCTAATGAAAACCCACACATGCGCTATCTGTCTATCTATCGCTCAGTGCGCCTGAAGGCTCCAGGCCTGTACTTGCCATCGGTCGCACCGCCCTCGGGAGGAGCAGGGCTGGAACGCTCACCCTCTGCGGGAGCACCGCGACGGCTGGGAGGCTCCCATCGGCCACCAGTAGCGGGCGATGCGCGTCTCTCAGAGTCGCCTCCAAAGCCGCGGCGAGGAGCCTCGTAGCGGCCACCGGTCTGGGGAGACTCGGTGCGCTCGGGACGCTCAGCGCGAGCAGGAGGAGCATCGCCGCCACGTGCTGCGGCCTCGCGCTCGCGCCAGCCTCCACCGGGAGCGGCACCGCCTGCGCCGCGAAGGTGGGGAGGGACGTAGCCGGAGCGCTGGGAGGGAGGAGCCTCGGAAGGAGGAGGGGAGGCTACAGGAGCAGCGACAGGGACGGGCTGGGCAGATGGCGCAGCAGGGGGTACCTCGCCAGACTCCTTTGCGGCCTGGCGGTCGCGCCATGAAGGCTTGCCGCCAGCGAGAGCAAGACGGGGTGGGCCACGGCTCTCGGGCGCTGGGGCGGCGGCGGCGGCAGCGGGCTCGCCACGGGAGAATGTGCGGTCGGGGACTTCGGAGCGGAATCCGCCTGTCTTCCTTGCGGCGAGCTTGGCCTCTGCGGCCTCTTCGCGCTCGCGCTGGATGCGGGCCTTCTCGTCGAGGACCCTGGGATGGATGTTAGTGGTGATGGAAGATTGGTGAAGTTGGAAGAATACTAACCTGCGCTCCTCGTCCCTCTTGGCCTTCTCCTCGGCCATCCTTGCACGCTTCTCCTCCTCAGCGGCGGCCTTGGCCTCAGCCTCAGCAGCCTCGCGCTCCTCGTCTTCCCTGCGCTGGCGCTCGGCCTCCTCACGCTCACGCTTCTCCCTGGCGAAGCGCTCCTTGACTTCCTTGACGCGAGCAGCCTTCTTGAGCTCGAGCTCCTTCTGCGCCTGCTTCTGGCGCTTCTCGAACTCGGCCTTGCGGTTCTGCTTGACGGTCGAGACAAAGTCGGCGTATGTGGGTACCAGCCTCGACAGACGGTGCTTGAGGGCGACGTCTTCCTTGTGCTTCTCCTCGGCTTCACGAAGCTCCTCGGCCTTGGCCTTCTCGTACGCCTCCTCGTCGGCCTTCATCTGCCTCTCGTAGTCCTCCTTGAGGTGCTTGATCTCCTCCTTGCGGTACGCACGCTCCAAGTGGTCGATCCTCTTGCCGCTGATGCGGAGAGTCTCGCCGAGCAGGCTCTTCTCCTTTTCAAGAGCCTGGAGCTTGAGGATACGGATGCGAGTTGAGTCGAGGTCGTCGATGTTCTCGGGCAAGTCAATGTCGACCTTGGTGGTCTGCTTCAGCTCCTTGAGCTGCTTCTCAATCTCCTCACGCTGGATGCGCTGCTGCTCGGCCTTGATGCGCTGTTCTGCGCGCTGGCGCTGCTCCTCAGCCAGACGGCGGGTCTCCTCTTCCTTGAGCTGCTGCTGGCGAAGCATCCTCTTGGTCTGCTCCTCGGTCTCCTTGGCCTGGAGCGCCTTGGCGGCAGCCTCCTTCTTCTGGGAGATGATGTCGCGACGAGCGAGGGTGTCCTGGTGCTCCTTCTCGGCACCCTCCTTGGCGCGAGCGAGAGCAGCCTCCTTGAGCCTGAGGCGCTCGGCGTTGAACGAGGGGTCAACATACTGACATGTGATGAAGAGGGACTTGGCGAGGCGAGTGAGCTGAGATCGAACAATTTCAGCAGGCGTGCTCTGGAGACGCTGGACAGAGCGGGTCTCGCTCTCGGCTGAGCCAGCACCAGATCCAGGGTGCATGGCCTTTGCGGAAGAGAAGACGTCAGAGTCGAAGCTGAGAACGCCAGCGGCGTGGTCGATGCGGATGGCGAGGTCACCCTTCTTGCAACCGTTCATGATGAACTTCTCGATGGTGCTCTTGCTGACACCGAAAGGCTCGGGGAACTGTGCCAGATCGAGCACAAACTTGATCTGTACAGAGTCGTACACCTGAGACAGCTGCTGGAAGAGACGGGTGAGGATGACCTGCTGGAGCGGGCCAACGTACTTCTTCATCTCCTCGTCGGCGCCAATCTGCGCAAGAATGGGGGAGATCTTCTTGCAGATGGACAGCGGGTGGAAGTCGACCTCGAGGATGTTGTAGAGGTCGCGGATCTCAGGGCGAGCGCGCTTGAGCAGGCCCTTGCTGAGGGCATCCTTGAACAGGATGGCACGAGTGGGTGCCTGGTTCATGCCGAGCAGGTTGGTGAGGCGCGAGTTCTTGTTGTTCTTGGCCGCATCGACGTCAACGAGGGCACCGCGGGAGCGCGAGGTGCTGATGACGGGGATGGAGAGGGCAGAGAGCAGCACGAACGAGGCGGCCTTGGTCATGTCGGCCTCGGTGACGGCCGGGTTGTCCTTCTTCAGGCCCTGTCCAGAGGCAACGGCAGCAGCAGACTGGCGAAGGAGGTTGTAGTAACGGCTCCATGCAGCGGCGTGGAAGAGGTAGTTCTCGCTGACCAAGAAGATACGGGTGAGCTTCTCGAAGTAGTTGGCCATCATGACGTTCTTGGCGGGGCGCTTGCTCAGGCTCAGCAGGGTGTGGATGTCCTCGACACTCCTGAAGGCCTCCTGCCACAGCTCGAGCTCGACGGCGACGTTGAGCTGCTGGAAGCGCGTGTCGAGGTGGCGCTGCAGGGTGTCGGGGTCGGACAGGTTGATGGCGTGCATCTGCGAGGAGAACTTTGCGGCATTCTGCAGGTGGTTGCGCAGGAGCTCGCACAGACGGCGGAACTCGGTCTTGCGGGCGTACTTTGAGCAGAACTGGAAGGCCTGGTGGGCGGTGGACTGGTACATGAGCTCGAGACGGGCGTTGTTCTTGAAGATGTCGAGCACGGTGCGGTACGTCTCCCACAAGAACTTGAGCCAGGGGGTGACGATGGCGCGGTCGGTGCGGTCGCGCGACTGCTCGCCGGAGACGGTGGACAGCAGGATGGACTCGGGGGTCTCGGTGGCCTCGAGGTCCTCGACGTTCTGGGTGGAGGTGCCCTCGATGGACGACTGGACCTCGTCGGCCTTGGCCTGGGCCTCGGTGACCTTGCCCTCGGCGAGCTCGATGAACTTTTTGAAGACGAGCTCGATGGTGCCGACGTTTGTGTTCTGGGCCGTGTTCTTGTACTGGTACAGGCCGTCCTTGGCGAGCTTGCCCTTGCGCAGGTCGACGCAGAGCTCGACGAAGAGGATCATGACGGGCTCGAGCGAGGCGATGGGGCTGTTGCGGGTGCGCTTGGAGGTGACATGTTCGTGGAGGAGCTGCAGGGCGGCCTGCTGCTGCTGCACGCCGATGAGTTCCTGGGCGCGTTTGCTGTGGTGGTGTTAGTAGGGGTGGGCGTGGTGGGGGCCATGTATGCCTGGTGTAGACGTGTACATGTGCTGTGGGCGTACAGGGTGTTCTCGGGCTTGCTGTGCGGTGGAGGCGCCATGCTGGGCAGCGGGGGATGCTGGATCCGGGTCGCTGGGGGAGGTTGAGCAGGCGGGCGGGCGCCTTTGTTTGTGGATGCGCGTTGCAAAGTTTCACGGCGGCGATGATGTTGCGGTGCACGGCAAAATGCGAGTGGGAGCGGCTAAGCGAGTCTGGTTAGCCCGGCGCCCCGCAGCGTGTGGTGTGTGGTGTGGTGTGGTGTTGATGGCACTGCAAGCAAGTGGATGCTGTATTGTGTGGTATTGTATTGAAATGATACTGTATCACTGCACCGCACTTCTACTACTACTACTACTGTATTGTTCTGTGCAGCGCTTCGCGGTTCTCGACGTCGCAGCGCCAGCGGTGAGGGATCTGTTCTCGCGGCTAACCCGTTTGCGCCCAAGGCCGCAAGGGGCTGCTGGGCCAATACCATCAGTCTCCTCTCCACTCCAACCTCTCCTTACACGCCTCCAGAGTCCATCCGCCCACTCCACCACCGCCCCCATCGCCAGACGTCCCCATCGCCGCAGCCCGGCCTTTGTGCGGAAGGCTCTCCTGGCTGGCCAACTTCGCTCCTTTCCTGCTCGTCCGCTCTCTACCGCCGCTCTCCTCGCAGCGCCCAGCGCCCACCTCGCTCCTCGCTCCTCGCAGCACGTCGCCCGCCGAGGCACGTCGCACCATACCGCACCGCACGTCACCTCCTACGACGCCGCTGCACCTAATATCACCTGCTCCTACCTTCTATCCTCTTCTTCTTCTTTACGATACCCTTAGTTACGCGCACGATGCCCGCCATGATGGCTGCTGCCCCCTACGAGATCCGGACTGGTGGCGACGGCAAGTCTAAGAAACAGAGCATGGCCGAGCTCAAGCTGCGACGCCTGACCGAGCTGAACCAGCGCCTGCGCGAGGACCTCGAGCGCCGCAGGATACCCGTGTCCGAAGCCGCCCTGGAGTAGGCCGCCCGTGTTGCCGCGTGCACAAGAACATGAACAAGAACTTGGCTAACCTGCGCGTGCAGTCTCATTGCATTCACGGACAAGGAACCCAAGGACTGGATGGTGCCTTCACGATGGGGAACGGTATGTGTAGCACATGTACATGGCACCTCGCTCACCACACGCGACTAACACTGCACGCACAGATCGACAAGCGCGAGGACCCCTACGCCCCTCAGCAAAGTAATGGCTGCTGCATCGTAATGTAACGGGCGAGAAGGAGAAGATGCAGCCGATGGTGGCATGTCTGAGTAACGGCGTTCATGCGGGGCCCTTTTACGGCCGTGTTTCATTTTACCTTAGTTTGGTTGGTTGTGGTGATAATACCCACAGTGTGCAGCAGTCCTTGGAGCTGATACTGGAACGGATCATGTACTTTCAGCAATGTGTAAATTTACGGAAAAGCGGCCGCTCGCTGCCTTTCATTGCTGGCAGCGCAGTAGGGTTTTCTGGTCTTCTAGGATCTTATATTTCGGCCAGTCTGCCGTCCAAGGCTGCTGTGCCTCACAAATCACGAGACGACACCTGTCTCACTTTTACTTCAATCTACTGTCACTTTCGATTTTGGCCTCCTGCCCGCGAATGCACACACATGCACCCCTCGACAGTCTCTGTGTTTGGAGTCTGCCTGTTTCCCGGCCATCGATGCTCAAAGGGGCAGGCACTAGCCAAACGAGATTAACAGGGCGCGAACGAGCAGTAGTAGCAATATTGCACTCCACAACTCTCCCAAGAGGGGCGCTCGCAGGGTGAAAAGGTCTGTCTGACATGTGCAAGACATGGCGCTGCAAGTCATGGCATGCCTTGTTGGCTGGCAATGCGCAATGCGCAACACGAGGCTGTCGCAACTGCCCGTGCATCGCCAGATCGCCATGGCCGGAACGGGCACAGGCACAGGCACCGCCTTGAACGAATGCGAACTGCTCCAGCGCAGTGAACCGAGCATCGTTTTCAGTTGCCCGTCCAGCCGGGCCGAGACGCGCAGCCAGCACGCACGATTGTTATTGGGCGCAAGTCCCAAAGTAAGAGGTCACGGGTTCTGTGCGCCACCGCAACGCTCTGATCAGCGAGAGGAATGGTGTTGGTGTCTGGCGTCTGGCAGTCTCTTACCGTGCGAGGCCCATGCACCCCACGCCAGTGTACTTCAGTGCATGCCAGCCCGCGTCCACCTCCGCGGCTGACCTGAACATATGTGCCTACTACTCTCAGTGCATAGATCAGCGTCATGCGCAGCTCCAGTCGGCATGGATCCGCCAGACAGCCGACGCTGGGCGTGGTGCTAGGACGGAGCTGGGTGCTGCAGCGCGCTGTGGCGCCTGGTTGGTTGGACGCGGCGCACATGTCGAGTCTCAGGCGCGGGTGGTTGTGCGTGGGGTCTTAGTAACGCCGTGGGAGCATCTCTAGTGGGCAGGTCAGGCAGGTCAGCTCGCTCGCACCGCCCTCCTGGGCTCAGTGGGCTGGCTGCTTGTCCAGGGTCTGCTCGGTCGGTTCGGTCTATCTGGCGTGCTCGACGACTGCTTCCAGAGTCATCTCTTGCGTCCCATCGGAGAGAAACGCTCGAGGACGCACCAGGAAACACCACGCTCAGCGCGTTTTAGCGTCTTGATTCGCTTGCGATCCCACCCGGCGCCGACCTCGAGCCCCACCAGCAGGCCGAAAGAAAATTGCGCGCGCTGCTGTAAATCGAGACGTCTTCCCACCTGCTCCTCCACCGGCAGGGGCTCGGCGAACGCAATGGACAGTGCGAACGCACAATCGTGGGCGGGCATGGACGCCGCCGCCGACCAAGACTTCGGCAATCTGATCGACTTTGACCACTTCAACGACCTCGACCTGCCCGACTTCAACAACATCGGCTTCAGCCATGGTGGGCCCGCAAACCATGGCCTCGCCGACGTCCACCACCTCGAACACCAGTTCCCCCCGCAAATCCCCCAACCCCAGGGGGGCGATGGCGCATCCAGCGCGCAGCACGCCCAAGCCAGCATGAATGGCCACGCCATGGGCCAGTCGAATGCCAGCTTCTTCGACTACAGCATGGCCCACTTCTCCCAGGCCGCCACGCCCGTCTTCTCCCAGGCGCCTGAGCAGGTCTATCGCCCGCACCACGGCGTCCCCCCCACGCCCAACAGCGTAGAGATGCACGGCGACCCGCACCGCTACATGCACCACATGGACCAGCAGGCCCTCTACGACCAGCGGTACCATGTGCGCAAGGACGATGCAGTACGTCGTGTGCCGCAACCGTCAAGACATGCACACTGACCAAGACACAGTCCTTCACCCCCCTCGTCTCGCCAGCAGTCACCCCCCACGACGCGCGCTTCCAGATCCCCGACTTCACCGTGCCTGGCGCCTACTTCAGCCCTCTGACCTCGCCCGCGCTCAATGCCCAGCCCCACCACCATGCGCAGTCGCAGCTGCACACGACCACGTCCGGGAGCTCCACCGGCCATTCGCCTATTGACGTCGACATGGACATGCTGGGCGAGCCGGCCATGGTGCAGCCGGCCGAGCAGAGGAGGAGTCTGAGGAACAAGAGGAACCCCCCGAGAGCGACCAATCCCGCCAACCGCGTGCGACAGTCACCCATTGTGAAACCAGGCCGACGGAAACCCACAGTCTCGATGCAACTGCCGCCCAAGGAGGTCAGCGAACTCATGCACGAGGCGCGCAACAACGGCCTGGACGTCCCACGAAGCCGCGACCACTCGGAAACAGACTCGATATCCCCTGAGCCCATGCTCAACGAGATGCGTCCTCCGCCGATTCCTGGGTCTGTGACACATTCGCCGGCCATGGCAGCGCAGATGAACGGTCAGGGTGCAGCGCCTGCCACGCCTGCTTCTCTGATGCGCATACATCCTTCGCCGCAGTTTGACGTTCCTATGGGTGTACCGCCCATACTGGAAGACCTGGCCCTGCCTGAAGCCTCGCTAGAGTCAAGACCGTCATTGTCGAGGATAGACACAGCCGTGCGAGACGACGACCACGACACCCCCCGTATGTCCGCTCGCAAAACGCCCAAGATGGGCCCGCTCAGCACGCCAGGCGCGGCCATGTCTAACCGACCGAGCCCGATGCTAGACCCCATGTCAACACCAACCAGCCCGGCCTTCTCCATGACCTCTGGAAAGAAGCTAGACGCGAAGCAGGGCCGCAACGCGAAGAAGAGGGGTAGTGTTGGCTCGAGCCTAGTAAGCCCAGCCTTGAGGCCGAAGATTTCGCCGAGTATCAAGCCTCTGCTTGCAGCCGGAGAGAATGGTGAGTTTGATGATTCTTGCAAATACGCAATCTAACAATTTACAGGCGTCTCGGATAACACTCACGCTCTGCTCCTAGCATCAAAGTCAAACTACCAAAACATCCTCGATGGCACCACAGTGCCCGGCGTTTCCTATCCGGCATCGCTCTCCACTAATCTCACTTCAAAACGCACGTCCCATAAGATCGCCGAGCAAGGCCGCCGAAACCGCATCAACATGGCGCTGCAAGAGATGCAAGATCTCCTTCCACCTGGCTCGCAGACCGTGACTCCAGACGCAAAGAGCCCAGAGACTGCCGCGCAGTCCAACAACTCCAAGGCTGCAAAGGTCGAGAGTGCAATCGACTACATCAAACACTTGAAGAGCGAGGTGTCTGCCAAGGATCAGTTGCTGCAACAGAAGGATGCCGAGATGGAGGCGCTGAGGAAGCAGCTTGCTGAGCTGAGGAGGAGCAGTTCAGCCGGCGTAAGCTCAGACTCGTCGACCGAGAACGCAGCCGAGTTGAAGAAGGAGCCAATTTCCACGCCTGCTGCCGTCGACGAGACTTGAAAGGAGTAGGGATGTGGAGAGTCTACTTGATTATGGTTATTATACCGACCATCACACACGCACTGGGATGCTCCCCGCGCCAAGCACGGATGATACCGACTTGAAGGCGTCGAAACGATATTCTTGTCTACCGCGCGTTGCTGAGGGTGCGTCCAGCACAAACAATGGTGCGCAGAAATACTGTTACTACATATAATCGCAAACGTGATTCAGAGCCGTTTGCTAGACGCAGCAGTCTACCAGTACCATAATACCAACCATTGTATCAACATGTTCAATCGTCGATTGTTCGTCAGTGTTTCAACCGAAGTAAACCGAAGTAAACCATTTGTTCAAAGTTGAAATCACAACAATCACCATATTAACAACATCGTCTACAAGATTTTTATTCGTTGCTTACCTCTTCTTACCTCTTCTAGCTGTCGCTAACTAATCACTGTACGAAGGAGCTCGTTGTAATTGGTCAAACACTTGTGCAGCACTTTACTGTGTAGCAACACAGAATGATAACATTACTATATTCCAACGCTACCCAACATACGCGTAAGTAATACTCGCACTCTGTAGTACTATCGTCAAGTCCAGAGATCACGCGCGCAGAGGGCTTAGATTCCTAATAACCCTTCTAACAATATATTGCAAATCCCTCCTTAACTGTGTACCTACGCGTAGTCAAAAATTATCTATGCGCAGGCTTGCAGTAGATCTGTTTCTTGTAAGCCTATACACGTCTCAAGGTACTGTAGTCTAAGGACAAGCGAGCTTTTTAATGGTGTGGCAAGAAACACGTAACCGCTAGACCTAGACGATAGTGCGAGTAAGAAGGTGTTGTACTGTGACCAGGTACCATCTCATGACTAGTAGCAGTGTTGCGTGCGTGGAGCGTTTGGAGGTTCCTGGTGTTCTTGGGAGGTATTCGGCCATTTGTAGTAGCGTGCACGGCCCCACGATAAAAAAATATCCTTCACCCTCTCCACACACAACCCACACCCACTATATCGTTCCAGACTCAAGGAATTCAAACAAAAAAAGTATTTCCGTCACGGGGAATTGAACCCCGGCCTTGTCGGCACTGCTGCGAACAGATGAGAGCGACAAATCCTAGCCACTTGGAGGATGTTAGTGATTGTTTTTGAGGAGGTTGTGGTGGTTGAGCTTACCTAGACCATAACGGATGGGTTTTCCTTTTTTGATGGAGACAATGAGGATTGGAAGGGTCTCATGCGAGTAAAAGAGAGAGGGGGAGGATACGATTCAGTTGTCTTGATGGTATCTTTTCCTCCTCACTTCTTTTTTTCCTTAGTACAGACCCATCATTTAATCCCCACCGCCTTCAAAAACTCCTCTTTCTGCCTGTCTCCCTGCCCCGCCTCTACCAACTTGACCACATCCGCCATACTCTCCACCTCCCTGACTCCCTCCCCGTGACCAAACCGCCACGCCACGTCCTCCTCGAACCGCACTTGGAACGCCGCCCAGTTCTGCGCTTTTAGCTCGTTCACGTGCGCGGTCACGCCGCCACTGGGGCCAGAGTAGAGGAGCACGCCGGGGTATCCGGGTTTCGTAATGCCGGAGATGGGGGGAGGGGGCGAGAGGCAGAGCTTGCGCTTGTTGGTGTTGAGGAGGTGGTGGAGCCAGATGATTACTGTTTTAGGGGTTGAGTCGTTGGGAGATGTGGTGTTGGATGGGGGTTTTTCTTGTTGTTGTTCTTGTTCTTCTGATAGGAGGGATTGGAAAGCTGAGATTATGGCATCTAGGGCTTCTTCTCCTTCGGGTAGGTTGAGGGCTACAACCGCGCTTTTGGTTTGCGTCCTTAGGTCATTTTTGGATGAGTCGGTCGCGGATATCACGTCCGGAGTACCATGTTCTGGGTAGGTTTCTGGGAGGCGCAGGGATAGTGTTGCATGGTCTTGGGTGAATTTCAGTTCGCGGCTTTTAGGGGAGTAGGAGGCTTGGTCTGGGTAAATTGCGGTGAGGAGCTCGATTTCGTTGTCGAGGCGTGAGGGCTCTTCGTCTTCTGTCATGCTGGATGTGGTTTGCTGCGATATGTTGGACTTGACACGGGACGTTTCTGGCCAGGTGTGGTTGGCGATTTGATTGGATGGGCTATCGTCATTGTGAAAGCTATGGATGCGTCCGTGCGCCAGCTGGTACCTCACGTCAATCAACTAACCATGCAGATCTACACATTTCCTTGCATCAAGATTGACTGCAGAGTATTGTCTGTTGATTGTTTTGTTAGGGCCTGTTTCCTTTCAAGTGATATGGTTGCAAAGGTTGAGGTTATAAGGGTGAGGTTACTGCGTTCCCCAAGTAACCGGAGCTCAACGGTACCTTGCTGAAGCCTGTCAGCTTCGGTTCCTTTGGATGGTCTGACTGCATGAAAAGGATAAAAACGGGTCGGCGTGGACTGAAACGCGTAGTAGTCTCGGCGAACAGTCAATTACTGTGGGCGGTGCCGTTCCCGACGCATCTTACGAGGGCTGCACGCGGTGAAACTTAATCAAGCGCCTTCTTTGGGTTAGAACACACGGTTCGTCGCGCTTCTTCGTGTGTGCAGACCAGCCAACCACTCGAGAACTCGTCAATTACCTTGAGAAGTACTTCCCTCACTGTGTGCTGCTCAGAACGCTGCCAGACAGTATACGTGGGCTGTGACACTCGCAAACGATAGCAAGCCGTCTCCCGTCCTCCGCACGCACGCACCCTAAGCACCACACCCCAAGCATCGCACTCTTGGCTGAGGACGCCTGCAACCTCCCCGGCCGGTCCCCGAGCTGTATACACCGCAACAAAGCTGAGTTCGCTCCCAAACCACCCACATCGAACGGCCCTGAGCCGTGTCCACGCCCACGATGAAGGCTGCACCGCTGCTGGTGTCCTGGCACAACGAGAACGCTCCCATATACTCTGCCCACTTTGAACCCCATGGCAACGGACGACTGGCCACAGCAGGCGGCGACAATAACGTGCGGGTACGTGTTCGAAGCTTGGCTGGAGCTGTGCAGCTGCTGACAGTGGTATAGCTCTGGAAGGTTGACAGCAACGGGGAGGACCGCAAAGTCACCTATCTCTCCACACTAGTCAAGCACACACAAGCTGTGAACGTCGTGAGATGGAGTCCACGAGGTGCGTCAAACACGGCAATGCGAGAGTTTACACTAACACATACCAGGCGAGGTGCTCGCCAGCGCTGGTGATGACGGTAACGTGCTGCTCTGGGTGCCAGCTGAGAACCAGACAAACACACACAACTTCGAAGAGGGTCTGGAAGACAAGGAGTCGTGGCGCGTCAGGACAATGTGCAGGTCTATAGGATCAGAAATCTACGACCTTGCCTGGTCTCCAGATGGTGTGTACTTCATCACAGGCAGCATGGACAATGTTGCCCGCATCTACAACGCTCAAACAGGTACCACCCACCACCCACAGCACCATGGACAGCTACTTAAACATCTCCAGGCGCTATTGTACGGCAGATTGCCGAGCACAACCACTACGTGCAGGGCGTGGCATGGGATCCGATGAACGAGTTTATTGCGACACAATCATCAGATCGTTCGGTCCATGTTTACACTCTGAAGACAAAAGACGGCCAGTTTGCGCTCGACCCACACAACAAGATCACCAAGATGGACCTTCCTGCGCGACGCATATCCTCGAACAGCCCTGCCCCGCCCGACTTTGGTGCTCGAGCTTCGTTTGCGGCTGACTCTACGCTCGGTATGGGCTCGCCTGTGCCTTCGATGCCGGGTACTCCTCAATCACTAGCATTGCCTGCCATGCATCCACCACCGACATCACACAGCCGCCGCTCGTCTTTCGGCGCCATGTCATCACCGTCGATGCGCCGGTCTGCCTCTCCAGCACCTTCGATGCCGTTGCCTGCCGTCATGCCCAACTCACCCAGCATGAGCAGCATTGGCACCCTCGGTGTCCGCAATGCACCCATCTACTTCAACGAGACTCTCACCTCGTTCTTTCGACGCCTGACGTTCGCTCCGGATGGAAGCCTGTTGTTTACACCAGCCGGCCAATACAAAGCTCTCCACCCGTCGCTGGCTGATGTCGGCAAGCCAACAGAGGACATCACTAACACGGTGTACATCTACACTCGAGCTGGCCTGAACAAACCCCCAGTCGCCTTCCTTCCAGGGCACAAGAAGCCGTCTGTGGCTGTTCGTTGTTCGCCTGTCTACTACACTCTCCGCCAGAACGGCCCACCAACCAAGCATGTCACCATCGACACGTCCATGGATGATGATATGCCCTCCCTACCAGAACCCGTCCTGCCTTCTATGCCTCCCACATCGCACTCTTCCATGGACCCACCGCCCATCACGAGCGCACCATCACCTTCACCAAGCATGGCAGCTGCATCACCAAAACCTGCTGATGGTGACGGTCCACCTTTAGGACCGCCCTCCGCATTCAGTCTGGGCTACCGCATGATCTATGCCGTTGCAACACAGGATGCGATTCACATCTATGACACACAGCAACAGAAGCCACTGTGCATTGTTAGCAACTTGCACTTTGCGACCTTCACTGACATTACTTGGTATGTTGAAGTCGATTTAAATTGGTTTTATGCTAATCATGTCCAGGTCGAGTGATGGGTCAACGCTGCTAATGACCTCGTCTGACGGATTCTGCTCTGCAGTCACCTTTGCGCCTGGGGAGCTGGGAGAAAAGTACACTGGACCGCTGGCCTCGCAAAGCAGACGGCAAGCCACGCCGGCTGCCATCAACATCAGTGCCGCACAGTCGTCGAACCACTCCACCCCCACACCCACACCAACAGGGACAAGCATCCCCATTCAGACTATTGAGAAGCCCCCGGCAATGCAGAGACAGCCCTCAGCCGGATTCCCTGCCTCGCCCAGCTCTTTCGTGCCTGCACGACCCGGCAGTCCAACGAGAAGCAACTCGGTCTCCAGCATCGCCACTGCATCGTCGTTTGCACCTGGCGTGGGTGACCCAGGCTCTATGAACGCGCCGACTCCAGCAATGTCTTCTGTGCCCAGTCTGGCAGCAGCAAACTCAGGCCCTGTTCCCACGTGGACGCCACCACTGACCCCAGCGCACGGACAAGGCAACAGCCACAGTGCGAGCAGCTCTATCAGCGGCATCCCAGTCATGCCTACCGGGCGGAGAGAAAGCGAGCAGAGCGAGTCAGGGCGTGAGGATGTAGTCGTGTCCGGTCTGAAGAAGCGCGAACTGCAGGCCGTGCCGGAGGTTGAGGAGGGACGAGAGAGCAAGAAGAGGCGGATTGCGCCCATACCTGTGACAATGGCAACGGAGGGCGACAGTGCGATTGCGAGTGAGGAGAACACGCCGGCGCCTGGCCAGCAATGATGATGCGGGGACTTCCTATTCACGGTACATGTTTTTGTCCTTTCAGCGGGCGTCCAGGATCAGTTCTAGCCACACATCGTGAGCCAGCTGTTATCGTCAGGGTTCGAAGATTCGAAGCCTTGCTTGAGATGTGTTGATACGCCTTCGACCGAGTACAGCTCGGAACATGCAATCAAATTACTTTCCATGACAGCGTGCGGTACGAACACTCTCTCTCTCACGAATCCTGGGCTGCCGTCATCCATCTGTGAGCCTTGTTTGCGGCCTGGCAGCTGGCCCTAACGTACAACGGTAGGCCAAGGAATGCAATGTTGATCCCCTCACCACGTACCAATCACGGAGACCCCACGTGCGGAACGTTCATCCCTCCCACTTGCTTGGTTGGCTGAACCTCATGGCAGCGGATACTGCGCAGGACAAGCATTTTCACCTAGGATGAGATTGTCGCCTGTACATAAGGCGCGGGTGCCTGTCGCTACCATCACACCGGCGCATTCCCGGTTTTACGACAGGATACTCCCGCCGTACCTGTGAGATCACCACGGGTTGTGAGGATAGATAATCCAGCGATATCGTTTGTTTAGTCACGCGACGAGTCTCGTTATTGTTCGATAACTAAACATGAGCGAATCGAAGGTTATGGATAGCGAGAAGAAGGTGCCGCAAGAACATGATGTTGAGCACGGCAGTCATGGTGTTCTTACAAACGACGATGGAAGCAGTATCGGCAAAGACGATATTCTGAGCCAAGAGCACACCGATCCGGTGCTGAATGCGAAGATGCATCTCGTGAATAATGTTAGTACTAAACATTGTTATTGACAAGTAAAGAACGGACTTCAGAATATCGCTGACACAAAATAGGCCATCGACGAAATCGGATTCACAACCTATCAATGGTCAGAAGTCTACAACCGCTCAAACACCATTACTGACACACAGCAGGAAACTCTTCGTTCTCAATGGCTTCGGATACGCCGTCGACTCGCTGATTCTCCTCATCCAGTCCATCATCGCAGTCCAAGCCGGCCTCGAATTCAACCCCAGCTATCCCAACGGCCTCACCATCGCCGCATACGTGGGCATGCTTGTTGGCGCGCTGTTCTGGGGTATTGGCGCCGACATTATTGGACGGAAGATTGCATTCAATGTGTCGCTGATCATCTGCTCCATCTTCGCTATCGTAGCGGGCGCGAGTCCGAGTTGGGAGGTTCTGGGATTGTTCGTCTGTCTCAGCAGTTTTGGCGCTGGAGGCAACCTTGTGCTGGATACCGCGGTATTTCTCGAATATTTACCATCGTATCGCCAAAATCTGCTAATATTAATGGCGGCCTGGTGGGGTATGTTTTGCTCCAATCTGCAGTGTAAAACGATCTAACACGTCCAGGTATCGGTCAACTCATCGCCGGCTTCTTCGCATGGGGCTTCCTCCCGAACTTCAGCTGTCAGGATCCCTCGGTGTTCCCAGATGCCGCGCCCTGCACCAAAGCCAACAATTGGGGCTGGCGATACGTCTGGTTCGCGTCTGGCGCGCTTGTTTTTGCCATGTCCATGGCCCGCATCTTCGTCATCCGTCTCAAGGAGACACCCAAGTTTCTTGTCGGCGAGGGCAAAGACGCCGAGTGCGTTGAAGTGCTGCAAGGCATCGCGATCAAGTACAATCGCCCGTGTAGCTTGACCCTCGAGGCGCTGCAAGCCTGCGGTACTATTCCCGTCCGCGAAGCCCACGGCAAGAGCAAATGGGGCCTCGGCGAGATTGGCACGCATCTGAAGGGCCTGTACGCCACAAAGCGAATCGGTATCTCGACCTCCCTCATCTGGCTGTCCTGGACCCTAATCGGCCTTGCTTACCCTCTGTACATTGCCCTCCCCCAACACACCATCCCTACTAACACGCCGCAGATACAACGTCTTCCTCCCCGCCTACCTTTCCAGCCGCGGCGCCGCTTTCGGCGAGCCCTCCGCCTACATCACCTGGCGCAACTACACGCTCGTCAACTTCAGCGGCATCTGGGGCCCCGTGCTGGCTGGGTACATGTGCCACACGCGCCTGGGACGCAAGTACACCATGGTCGTTGGCGCGCTGGTCACCATGGCTTTCTTCTTCGCATACACGCAGGTCCGCACCAATGTCCAGAACATCGTCTTTACGTGCGTCATCAACTTCTACCTCAACATCTACTACGGCACCCTGTATGCGTACACGCCGGAAGTGCTGCCGAGCGCGCATCGTGGGACGGGCAATGGAATTGCGATTGGGTGGAATCGCGTCATGGGGATTCTGAGCGCGGTCATAGCGACGGTGGCTGATGTGAGTGAAATTGTTTCGTGTGATGAGGGAAGGCTAACGTTTGGCAGACTTCCACGCCGGTGCCGATCTATATCTGCGCTGCGCTGTACATCGTCATGGCGGCGATTGCGGCGCTGTTTCCGTTTGAGCCGTACGGCAGGCGTAGTTCTTGATGGAGGGGTTTCGTTGGATGTTTGGAGTTAATCGAAGGTGGTGTGGATGATGGCTACAGCGTTAGTGGTGATGTCCCTGAAATCAGTTGTAGATCACAACTGATGTATCGCGCTACAGCTGCCATCTGATCGTACCTTTCTTGTCTCTGCGTTCTCTACGATCTTCATATAACGCATGGAAACAGTGTTCAGTGCATGCTTGGTGTCGGCTTTTTCGTCAATGATAGAGGTCCTTGAGCAATGGCCGGATTCGATATGCTGGAACGGACGATCATCGACAGTGACAGCTCTGCCAACAATGGTGGGGAAAATGGTTCAGTGACTGATGTTGACGATATCGTGATAGTCGAACTTCGAACTCATCCAAGTGATGTCCGTAGACTGGACTCATGCTTCGTGATGCAGCTTCCGTACTCCAACGTGTATCTGCGGCCTTCACTTCTACCGAAAGTTGTTCTGAAAAGACCTAGAGCACAGACCGTCGTTTTCACAGTGAAAGCGAGTGAGTAGCTGCAAGTTAGCGCTGTTGCAGCAAACGGATCTTGGGTATATCGCTCCCCCCCAGCTGTTTCTCGTTCTTCTCTTCTCTTCACTGCCTTCGACCGAAACACTGCCGTGGCTAACGGCAAGCCCAAGCGCAGGCCAAAGGGCAAGCCAAAGGGCAAGGGACATCAGAGTCTGGACATCAAGTAAGTTACGCGCTCGTTCTAACTGAATACCGCTGACAGGTACAGAGCGGATGATGCAGGCAGTGACCGGGACTGGCTGGACATTGACGAGGTCGATATCAGTGATTCAAGCGACGACAACGATGCAGAGGATCCCAATCAGATGCGCAAGCTCTGGAAACGCGTCGACGACGTTCTGCGCAAGGGAAACCCGGAGAGAAGACGAGAGAAGATAGCACACAATGCTCGTCAGCTGGATTGCTACAGCAATCTCTGCGACGAATGGGACGTAGAATTGGAGGAGGAGAGGGTCGTGACGAATGAAGTCAGGCAAGAGTTCGACGCTTTCGTAGCGAAGCAGCTTGGTCGCCAGTCTAGTCCTGAAAATGGTCTGTCCATGGCCAGACAGATTAAGCGCGAGCGCAACCCTGAAATTGTTGCATCCAACAATTTCCAGATGAAGAGGGACAGGCGTCTCCAAGACGGGGGTGCGAAAAAGAGGACTTTCAGTGAAACAGAAGAAGCCCCCTCTCCGTCTCTTGAAGACACCAACAAAGCTATGCAGTCGCCTCGGTCGCACGCGCGAGCTCAGGCATCAATGACATCTGCTAACCTGCGCGACATGCATGTGGGAAGTCCACAAAGGTATCCTGAGCAGCACATGCCCGAACAGCGGGATTCCGGCCCTGTGCCGCGTATGAATCAGCCCAGAGGATTCGCCCGGGACACGGAAGACCGTCCAGTGTCCGAATCTAATGAACGTGTTGACTCGAGAGAAGCATCGAGTGCCTCGTCCAGACATCCTCCCGTGTCGAGATTGGCCGTCAGAGTTTCAGGCATGAGGCTCCAGTATGACCAAAGCTCAGAGCCCAGACCTCGACGGCATGATACTCAATACCAGAGCACTCCAGAACTAGCTGCCCATCCGTACGCAAGTGGATTTGGGAACGCCGCTGTTAGACAAGATCGCCGCCACAAAATCGTTGAGCGCCCACGACATCAGGTCCCACTGCCCACGATAGCTGAACACCTAGCTCAAAATCAGTTCCCAGCAAATGTCGGTCAGGTTAACAACTGGTCGCGTCATGATCTCCAGGATCCAGCCTTCCAACAGTCAGTCGGTCCATCGAGTAGCTTTGTGGCTCCAAACATGCATCAGCGGTTCCATATGCAGCAACCTTCGCACCAACACGTTTACTGTCAGCAATCTGCATTGACGTCCCATATGTCTGCGCCAGTGTCGTCCCAGATGTCTTTTCTCTCAAACATGGGTCGAGAGGGACAGTCCGAAGATCCATATCAACAGACGGCGTATGTCTGGCACAACAATCCTACAACGGTGACGAGTTACGACTGGACATATTCTCCTAATCAGAGTCAAGAGTACGCGCCTCGATCTGAGGCGTTTGCGGGATTATCAGGCGCTTCGCAATCTGCGACTTTACATCCACGCTTCAACGGTGGACTTCACACCGCCATATCCCGTCATACAATCGTCTCTCGTCGATCAAGAGGCACTCAGACCTATGATCGATATGTGCGCAGCCCGAGACGTGAATCCAGAGTAACGACAGAGACCAAGAACCTAGGAGCGCGTCCGAAGAAGGCTAAACAGAAGACAACCCCTCCGCTGCCTGAGCTCGACAACTTTGCTTGGGACGAAGAAAACCAGGTGTGGACCAACCTTGACGGCCTCGACGCAAGAACACGTACCGCAATGGAAGAACACACCTGGAGCTTGTGTGAAGGTGATCATTATGCTAGTCATTACTGGCGTGTGGGCGATCGTCGAAATGGTATTTGCAGTGGCTGCCAGTACACGCAGCGGAACTCGAGCATCTGCGACGCTGTACCGATCACCGACAATCATCTGGCGTGCGATACGTGCTGCAACAACGGCAGACAGCCATGCGGCACTTTGATCGAGCATCCTGATCCGTCATCTGAGCTCAAGTACGCCATGGGGTACGTGCCGCTGCCACTCGACAAGCGTTTGCCCGGCAGCTCAAGAGCCGAACTGCACTACTGGTTGGTTCACCCCGACATCAAAGCGAAGAGTCCAGAAAAGCCGAAGAAGATGAGGGAGAGACTCATGGATAAGGTGATGTCAGAAAAGGAGAAAGTCCGCTTCAGCTTGTGTCTCAGCGTGGCGTCTTACAAGTAGTGACATATTCAAGAAATTTTGGTGTGCAGAGGGCATGTAAAGTGACAAGCATAGCTTGAGTTGAGAGCGCAATCCAAAAATTGTGTCCAAGCATGTTCCGCAAGTAACCTAGAGTCGATCAACTCAGCAATCTCACCGCATAATCTTAACACCCCATAGCTCTTCCGCATTTCGCGTGAAGACACCTTCTCTCTCTTCGTCAGTGATAGAGCTGTCGTCCGCCAGCCCGGCGATGTTCTCGTCTACGTCCCAAAACCCAATTCCATACGGATAATCCTGGGTTGTTAGCATCTCAATACCACACAACAAAAGAAAATGCAACACTCACAGTCCCAAACACCATCCTTCCCACGCCCTCTCCCTCCAGCAAACCCTCACTCAAGCCTTTCACCTGCCACGGCCACACAGGCCCGGCGCTATCATACCAGAACCTCGTCTTATACGCCTCCCTCGCAGCGGCAGCTTCACGAGGAAAGCCAAGCAGGAAGCGCGCGCTGATGTCCGGGAAAGCACCAGCGCCGTGCGAGATGCGCCAGTGTAGGTGCGGGTAGCGGAGGAGGGCGCTGTTGTAGGGGGCAGACGAGGCAGTGAGGGAGGAGATGGCGCGAGCGGTTTCGAAGTAGAACTCACCAAGACCGGAGCGGAGGGGTGCTGTCGCTGTTAATGGAATTGAATGGAAAGACATTGATAAAGCTTACATGGCCGGCTTGAGATCAACCTCCCATCGTCAAGCTTGATCACGGGATCCGTGGGGTGGATGAAGACTATCTCCTTTCCATCCCATTTCTGCGCCCTATCCTCGAGGTACTCCCACAGCTCTTCAAACGCAACATCCCCTGGATACACGCCCTCGGCGTTCGTCAACACACTGACCCCCACGGCACCCAGGTCTTCCAACGCATACCGCACCTCGCGCACACTCTCCTCGACATACGGCAGCGCAGTGACGCTCATCCAGCTAAACCGCTCAGGATACACACGACACAGCTCCGCGACAAATTCGTTCAGCAGCCTCGCCAACGCCACCGTCTTCTTCTTCCTCGACTCCGGGTCAGCTTCGAATTTCGTCGGCGACGCAAACGCATTGCCCTGCGGCGTTGATACGCTGAGAATGCTTCTCTTGATGCCCCGCTCGGCCATGAAGTGCAGGTGGGCTGACGCGGTCCAGGAGGGTGTCTCGCGGCCTGCGGCGGACATTTCGAGGGCGCGGAACCAGTCTGGAATTGGGTGGGTGTGCGTGTCTATGCGGATGGCATTGCTGAAGTCTGGGAGGATGGTGTTGGATGCATCAGTGCGGAGCTGCGTAATTGAGGTGAGAGCTTCTTGGGCGAAGGGGAGGACGCTAAAGTCGATGTTGTCTCTGATGGCATTGGCGATTATGCGGTCTGTGAGTGATTGTGCTGTTGATGTCATGCTGGCGAAAAGAGACAGGAGCAAGTAGAAGTGACGTAGCTGCATGTTGTTAGAAAGAGAAAAGTACTCATGTGTGAACGTACGTTAATAGTCAGAGCGAGATGCGTTCAATTCTAGCAAGAGGTGTGATAGTGTTGATCAGGTCAGTAGGGTGGATGCAGTGTAGACTAGTTGCATATTCTGTACCCCTCCGGATCCCCGCATGACCAGCTTCACTGCATGCACGGATGACAGTATTTCGATTGATGAAAATGTGTAAATGAGTAGTTGTATCTACAGTCCCTTGGGAACATGGGTATCTCTAAAGCAGTTGAGTCAAGACACTCCCACTGCCGGTCGAGGACGCAAAACTATGTCGCTAATCGCTGTCAAACAAAGGAAATATGCACAGTGGTTGGTATATACAAAGAGAGTCGTCTAGATGAGCAGGCCAACGCCAAGAGCGACGGCACTGATCTCGTTGTCGCGGCCGTCGATCTTGCCCATGTGACCGAGCTGGCGCGTTGCGTCCATCTTCGCTTGCGACATGGCGGTAGGCGAGGGTGGGCCAGAAGAAGAAGCGAGGTCGATGCGGTCAGCGTCCTGCTCTGAGCTCGTGGGTGCCAGGTCGTAGCCAAAGGTGATGGAGGCGATGGAGTCGTCGCTGGCTGCACGGATAGGCGACGCTGGCCTTTCTGGCCCGTTGATCTTCTCGATGACGACTGTGGTGGGTGTTTCGACAACAACAGGCTTGGACGAGCGCATCTTGGAAAAGCCGTGGGCATCGTAGCGTGGCGGGTGGGAGGTGTAGTCGACCAGCGAGTGCTCCCTGATGTTGATGCGCATGCGTTTGCCATCGCAGATTACAACATCGCTGACTCGCGGCGACGTCGAAAGCAGCACCGGTGCGCAGCGGCGGCGGTAGCGCAGGACCTGCGAAGGCGTGGGACGAACGACAGGGTCGTGCTTTGGGTCTGAAGAAGCGGTCGATGGCGGCTCCTCGTCGTCATCGTCCTGCGATGAGACACGTGTAAGGCCATTGCGTGTGGGGAAGCGTACGTCCTCAGGATCAAACTCGTCCACCTCTGCATCGGCGGTCACGGTGGTGACATTGCCGAATTCCTGCCCTCCAGACAAGTGGGGGTAGAGCTGGCGAATGATGCGCTCCTGCTCGGCGATGATGCGTCTCCCAGCATCGAGACTCGACAGACTATCCAGATCCGCAGCAATCTGTGCGCCGTCGAGGAGTCGCTGCCGTCTGTTCCTCCTAGGCAGACTGCGGTATCGGGGCTCGCTGCGGTCCTCAATAGGCGCGCTAATGTCGATGGCAGCGCAGAGTGCTTCGACCCAGTCAAGCATAGCCTCCTGTGAAGGAGCACAGAGGAGAATCTGCTCCGTCTCCACACGCAGGCGGATGGCGTGCTCGCGAACAGGCTCAAACAGATGCGGGTCGGTCTCGTACAGCTTGTGGCGAGCTGACGCTGGGACGAGGTGGGCAAAGGGCGATTTGGGGATCAGAGCAGTCTTCTTGAAGTCTGAGGCAATGCCGACCTCGGCGTGCTGCAGCGTGTACGCCGTGATCAGACGGCCGGCTGTGGGCTGCTTGCTCTTGCTCCACAGGCCTGGCTGCTTTGCGCGGTGGATGCTCAGCTGTGTCCCGCGAAGGACCACATAAGCGTCTGACCAGTCGCGCTGGCCGGAGACATGGAACGGCGAGAGCAGCTCATGGCGCACACCCAGGACGCCGCCAATCTCGACGGTGCATGTGTATGGCGGCGGCAGGGCAGCAGAGCGCTCAGCAGCAGCCTCGGTGCGCGCCTTGTCGTTCAGATAGCGCAGGTTGTCGTCTGCGCGGGCGTATGCGGGTGGCTCGCCGAGCGGCAGCTGCTGGTGGGTGTGGAATGTGTTGTGGTAGCCGTACGTCTGGTGTGCGGCCTGCTGATTGGACGGACGGGTCCGCCTCGATGTGGTTGAGCGCTCCATGGTGAGGACTGAGGATGTGGTGAATGGATCGATTTCAAGATAGACGCAGCTTCTCCTGGGCGCCGTGTTTTCTATGCGCGTGTCGAATGTTTGCGGAAGCTACCTGCGCGCGACGGAAACGAACAGGTACGGATTTCGTGGCGTGCGTTCGTTGCGTGTTTGAAAGCGGCCGCACAATGCACCCGCGCGCCGCCTCTTTGTTTTCAGCCAAAATGACGATTTCGCCAGAGACGCACTGTGCGGTGGAAATGCGAGGGAGGTTGCCAGGGCAGGAGCAGCGTTTAAATTCAGCCGCGCAGTTGGGGATCCTTGCGTGAGACCGGATGCGTGGACGGGGCCGTCAGACGGAGGGAGCGCTGGACAGCACGGGCAGAGGATGGAATTGCAGGTGTGGAAGCACGGCTGCAGACAGATGATGGCAATAACCTCTCAACAGGACCCCGCGGTGGCATGACAGCGGTATAAGTATCCATCATGCGCGCCCATCAGCTGGACTGGCCGGCGCAGCGACGTCTCGCAGCGAACGATGGCAGGGTTGTCCCGTTCTCCACTCGAACGTGGTCGAGATGCCCTGCCATGGGTCGCTAAGCTGCGAAAGGCACTGGCCGTCCGTGCAGCGATCTGTTGTCCGTCGACAGAGGCTGCGCTAGCGAAGAAGCCTGCGTTTGCCCGATTCCTTCGCTCCACTCGAATGCGAATTCGCGCAGCCCAGGTGCGGTCGATATGCAGGTCGCTCGGCACTGTCTGCCCACCTGCTGCATGCTGATAGTGAGGGGTACCGCGCGGTCCGCTGAGCTTGTCGTGCTTTGTTCTTCCGTCCAGACACCGCCTCATCCATCAACAAGAATGATCCCAACCAGGCAAGCGGTGTACCAAATAACTACTCCTCTAGCAAAACACCCAGCCGACGCAAACGTGCACTGGTGCGAGTCTGACAGGCGCGGACGGACCCAAGTCCGCCCCCACGGACGCACCAGTGTTGAAGTGTTATTTGAGAAACAGTCAGCAATTCCACACAACGAGCCATGGATGCAGACCTCGCTTCCTCGGGAGGCACAGCCCTCACTTACTCGCGCATAATCCACATGTCGCACAGCTTTCAGCCGAACGTCGATCATTGACTGCTCACACCACTGATCAACTCTGCGATACCGCAGTTGAACATCAGAGTTTTATCCCAGATCCTTTGATGGCAATTCCAGATACTTCTTTCTCATTTCGAATCTTCTTTGACGCTAGCATGCACATGAGCTCCAAACGTGGTTTCAAACTCACCGTAGCTGGACCAAGCTTCACCGTACTTTCACCTCCCGCTTGTGTCACAAGCCACGGAAGCTTAGCAGAGGTGACATACACCGTAAGAGCGAGGCAGGTCTGTCGATGGATGCAGAACGTTGCGTGCGTGTTACCGACTACTCAGCTTAGGGTACAAGCACTCGTTCAGGATGCGAGATCGTCGTAATAATAGTCATTGCATCGTCTGGTCACAACGCAGTAACGGCTTCAACTTAGCTAACAAATCTACAACACACACTCTCACGCCTCCACAGTCGTAACAGCCGGCTGATGCCTCAATGGCAACTGCGGCGCTGGCAGTGGCGCCGGCACCTCGTTGATACCCCCCGGCTCAATATAGTCCCTGTACCCATTCACCCTCAGCCTCAGTTTCCTGCTCTCTGCATACACCACCCTCCTCATCCTGTTCGTGCTGCCCAGCGGCTGATGCTCCTTCAGCCCATGCCAGCTATTCACCGTGATCCTGTCGTCCCACCAGGTCCTGAACTCCGGCAGCCACGAGTCCTGAGGCTCGAACTCGAGGGTAGCGATCTGCTCGAATGGGTATTTCTTGGGGTCCCACTCGATGCCGATGTCATCGACGGGCTGCTCGGTGAGGTCCTGCAGCATCTGTGCGCAGAATGAGTAGGTTACTTTGTGGGCCATGTGGAAGCGGCGGTTTTCTTGCGAGATGATGTTGATAGGGTCTGAGTCTTGGATATCGTCGTCGGCGCGATCGATTTGCTCCTGTGAGAGGGGGAAGACGCCGTATTTGGCGACGTACTGGCCGTGTCGATAGGCGGATTGGGAGTACTCGGGCATGGCGTACACTATAGTTGTTAGTGTTGATAGTTACGAATGCTAACGTCAAGCCTACTGTGCTGCTTGGGTAATCCACCACCGAGCGTTGCAACATCAGCATCTACACGCTTCGACTGCTCCTCTGCAAACTTGGGAATATCGTTCCAGTTGCGCTCGAGAGCGTCAGCAATGTCGTATGTGGTCTGAGGATCTCGCAGTTCCAGAACAGGGTAGTTGTTGAACGTCCAGTCTTGAGTCTTCTTGTCCTCGCCCCAGATCTTCTCGCCCTCGATGCCAAAGATCTTCATCCCAATACCACGCGGTGCAGGTGCGTTGTCGGGCACAATCTTCGGTGTGAGAGACGAGTACCGCATAATGACATCGTAAATACCGGGTTTCTTGAACATGCCTTGTGCGAGATGCTCAGGCAGCTTGTCGTGAACGATAAACTTGCCCATGACGCACTGATAGTGTCAGTCTTGTCCAAGCTGTAGATGTAACTCAACCTACTCCTTGAGTCTTCAGATGCGTCCCGCGCAGACAGTGCATGTGCTCATTGAAGTTCATCATCTGGAAGCGGTTGAACTGATCCGAGACTTCCTTGATCTTCTCCTGCTCGCCCGGCTGGATAATTTCTACGCCCTCAGCATCCCACTTGATGTACTTGCCCGGCGCGGGCTTGTCCTGGCCGCCAGCCTTGACGGTGCCGCTGGGAACCTTTCCATTGTGGATGTTCGCGATCTTGTGGTGCGAGATGGGACAGGTTACGATGTTGACTTCGCCCATGGTGAAGTGTGTCTCCAGTGTCTTGTCTCAGGTATTAAAAAGCCGCTCAAGCCCGCACAGGGCCATCTTGATACTTGTTGTCGTCTTATATCCCCGCAGCACATTAGCTTCCGTCTCTCCGTGTGCAGCATTGAAGACAATCCGATACCTCAGCTTTGCAGCCCAGACTGGATTCGTACGGGCCAGCAAGATATGCGGGGTAGCGTGTCGCGTTATTCTAGATCTCAAAGCTAGTAGCCGTGGAGGTAGAATCGGAAGATGATCCGGCGGGGCTGATGTTGTCGACCACCCACTTCGTTCACTTGGAGCTCTAAAGTACAGCCAATCACCGCCCGCCGCGAAGATCTGGTGTCAATGATTTGGAAGGCTGTCGATCTGCTAGCTCAGCCGCAAGTCAGGCGCTCTGATCGATTGACAAGTGTGTGTGCAAGTCGGCTGTTTGCGCTCGATTGCGCCAAGACAAGACACTGTTGGTACGCCACAACTCATGTGCTTGATGCTGACTGACACTCAGTGTAAGCTATAGTGGTTGTTTGCAGATGTGGACATAAGAAGAATCTGTCATTGCAAAACGATCATTAGATACAGTATTAGTATAGATCTGTGTGTTCATCTCACATTATTGAACCCCATAGCAGTGCGACATTCAGCGCATCATGCGTCATGGTATACGATCTTCGTCTCGTTCTGGACGTGTATTCCATTCCGCCCTCTCTTCTCAATGTCAGAGTCCGTCGGCGTTATGTCGTGCATTATGAATGCTTTGCTGGAACCTGAACCTGAGCCGGTAAGGCTACTGCCGGCTATCAGACCGCCCTCGTCAGCAAACTCTAGCATCGAGTCGGAGTCCGGATTGTTCATTATGCGACTGCGTTTCGAAGGAGCGCTGCCGTACGTCGGGGCCGAGCCGGTGCCTTTGAAGGTCTGGGAGGGGGTGCTTGTTGCCCTCATGGTGCTAAAGAAGCCGCCAAACGAACGAAAAACAGGGCGAAGGAGTGGAAGTGATGCTGATATGCTGATTAGAGAGGGATGGCAAACGTAGTGGACAACTCACTGGCAAGCGACGCCAAGTTGACATCGCAGACCGCCCATATCTGATCATCGATACCGTCCCATGTGAGGTCCTTGTTAGTCTTCTTGTCGAGTGCCACGGTATGTATAATCGTGCCCAGAGCTGAGCCACACACCAAGACACCAGACATGAACATCCCCGCCACTGCGAGCTTTCGTGCAAGCGGTAGGTGTAGTTTCCAGATTTCGAGCAGAGGGCAAAGCAGAATGGCGAGCTCGATGATGAAATGCGGAATACCAGCTCCGAACAGCGACATCATGGGCGTGAGTGGACATTTGCCCGGGATTTCTGCGTCCCAAAACTTCTGAATCGGTTGGCACTGCATGCTGATGAGTGTGACCTGTGGTGGTGAGCGTCTGCCTCTGTTGAGACGGATTACACAGCGCGACATACCCTCACGATGATCCAGCCTGCCGAACACACGAATAGGATTCTAATGGGTTGGCGTATCATCGATAGAGAGAACATTCTCCAGTAGAAACCAAGGATGACGAACTTGCTGAGGCCGACTGAGAAGGTGTACATCCCTATGTAGCTGTCAGAGGTGATTGCCTACGAAGAATGTATAGCGTACACATGTCTGCCCAGAGGTCTACAAAGTAGTGGTGCACGATCTGGTCCTCAGGCAGATCGATGTCTTTCATCGGCAGACCAAACCCCCATCGTGTCTCTGATCAAGTCAGCATGCGTCTGTTGGATCATAGTAGGGCCCATACTGAAGAGACTGATGAACGTGAAGCCGGTGCCTATTATCTGTGGTTGTCAGCACGATGCCGCACACCAGCATCAGGAACTTACAAAGGCGACGATGGCTGTGTAGTCTTCCCATACCATAGATACCCTCGTCTTCCGTCGAGCGACATTCCGCAGTATTAGCGCCACTGCTGCAGCCGTGTAGGGTATCAGGGCAGCCGCGTAAAGCTCTGGCTGTCTGTTGGAGTGTGCCATAATGCCCTAAGCTGGAGTTCGTGAGACCTTAACATGAGAAACTACTATCAGCCGCGGGATTATACGTGGGCTGCATTCACAGATGTCGAAGAACACGCCTATTCACAGCGCGGGTGTTTGCTTTTGGGTTGTGCCAGGCGTGAATGATTGTGGCGGGTCGGTTCATGCTAGGGAATACCTGCTGAGGAAACGCACGGCTGACAATCTCCAGTAGATAAGAGCACAGGCTTGGTGGGACATGATGCTGTACGCAGGGCTGTGTAATGAGTGTCAAGACTCCATGCGTGTGTGGGCCGGTGCTAGGACGTACCTGCAGTAAGGGGTTCCCTACGCGGATCGTGTGTGACGAACTGCACCAATCAGCGAATCAGACTTGTATCGATTGGCCGGTTGTGTCGATGAATCTAGTTGTTTGTGACATGTTGCCAGCGAAACATGAAGTGGAGGTACTGCTGCTTCCGGTCAGCGCCGCAGATACACATCCATATTGGCTCAACCATAGTCACTTCTGCATTCCCAGACAACCGGGCAATTGAAGCAGAAGGGTTCAAATGAGGGTGACTAGGCGATCAGCCTGCGGCGCGGTCCAGTCAAGATTCATGCGACGTTTGCCGCTGTTGTGTGACAGGCAATCACACGTGTTACCCAAACTCGCACGGGTCGGTCCGTGGCGCATTGCTGCGTGACAATACTGGACAATGGTTTGTATACTTCCATCACCCACTGCACTCTCCAGTTTGTGAGCTTGTTGAATTCAATTCTCAAAGTTTGTATCCTGTCACTGCACGAATCCGCCCAAGACGCGCGCCACACTCATGTGACTGATAAGCGACTCCCCTTGCATAACACCAGTAAGCTTACTGACAGACGATCGGGGGTGCCATGCATCTCGAAAGGATTATATTCTCCATCTGATGATAATTGACAATGATCGAGTCAGCGAACGCTAACAGTGACGACAAAGCGGTCAACCCTTGGCTTGGCTGTGGGGATGACACAGGGGCTCCATCAATCGAACGCCGTGGATTGTCCTTCACGCTTGACACGACTTGTTCCGCAGTTTTCCGCCCTCGATCTCGTTCTCTGCGTGCGTTTTCAGGGCTCCAGACCTTGACCTTAGTGATAAATATACCGAGACAACGGCAACGGTGTATCAGAAACTCCGAATCGGACGTTGAGTGGTCTAGCAGAGAAAGGGCATGTCGACTTACGGAAACGAACGAGTATGATTCCGCATTGCCGAGCGTTGGCGTCTCAAGTGCCACCTCAAGGGGCCGTGGAGCTGATGGTAGAGCGAACAATCGAGAGAATAGTGTACATAGTCAGTGGTTATACAGCGGCTCTTGCCATGGCTTCCTTGGCCTCCTTTTCTTTCCTTCTCGCCTCGCGCGCTTCCTTGCGCATCGAGCGCAGGTCCGGCGGCTTCTCGATTCCAAGTCTTGTCCGTAGCTCATCAATATCAGTTTCCAACTCTTCTTCCCAGTAAACATTGATCACATCGTCACTGCGTGCTCCATTTCTTGCTGCCCAGGGCCCATAAATGTCCAAGAACCGTCTCCACTCGCCTTTCTTGAGTGTAAGTGCACTGAAGACAGCGAGACCAGTCATCGGTAGGCCAGTGTTGGCAAACTCGAAGGCTTTCAGCGCGACTTCTCCCTCTCGAAAGACTGGGAGCCCGACAAGGGCGTGGTAGAAGTCGTGGCACTCGCGGTATCGTTGCATGACGTACGCGCACTCCTCATCGTCAATGTATCTCACTTGTGCTCGTGTGTCTGGCGTGACGCCTTCAGCATCCAGCCATGCTGCATAGTTGTAGCCGACAGTGTTAGGTGGCATCGAACGAAGGCGAGGGATGTCGAGAGATTTGGACGTCAGGCGAGGTCGGTCCCGCAAGATTCGTCGTCCCGTGGCGTTCATGAGCATACGGTCTCGGAGCTTGTATATAAAGTATGGTTGCGCCGTCGCCTCACCAAAGTCAGCAATGAGCTCTAGAGGGTGTTAGCTTGCAAATCAGCTGTAGCGTATAAATTTCTCTGACCTCCTTTCCTCGGGTCTAAAAAGCTCCCTATCCCTGAGCTGATTGCTAGGCTTAATCTCCCAATAGGTGTTAATGGTATATGACTTTCATAGGTCGTTCTTGGTCGACTGAAGAGCGAGAAGCAGCGCGTTTCCAGCCAAGCTACACGCGTCGAATGTACACATCTGGATAATGCAGAGGCCTGCGGCCGTAATAACCGCACTCCGGTCGCCATCTGGGTTGCCTACAGAGGAACGGAAGATGAATGGGCGAGATGGTCTGACATCAACGTTAGAAGTACCGGTAATCGATAAGAACGCCACAGTTCAGCCACAGCACGCCTTTTACACCATCTGTGACTCCAAAACTGCAAACTGACGAACACGTTTACTCCTCTCAAGGAATTGATCATTGTGGATTGCACATTGTTGATCACGGCGTATAAAGCTGCAAGTGGTCGTAACAGCAGACGTTGAAAATTTCAGAACAAGCCAACGTCAAATTGACAGGATGAGCAACATGACGCCCGCACTCGATCCTGGAGAAGAGCATACAAAATTCATTGAATGGGCTGAGAACAATGGCGTAACAATCAATGGTATAGCACCCGCCAAATTCGTCGACCGTGGTATGGGCATTGTAGCAGCACGAGACCTAAAAGTCAGTACACGACCTCACCACTGCAACATCATCAACTAATTTCCCAAGAAAGGAGACCAAATAGTACATGTGCGGAACACGTCACTCGTACATGTAGCCCTACCATCCGTCAAAACTCTCAACCTCCCAGACAACATCACTGTGCACGGCAAACTCGCAGCTTCCCTCGCACTATGGTACGCAGACGCTTCGCACGACGAGTACGCGCTCTGGCAAGCTGTGTGGCCCACGTCAGAAGACTTCAAAGACACCATGCCGATTCACTGGAACCAGCAGCTTCAAGATCTCCTCCCGCGCGCCGCCTCAATCCTCCTCGCGAATCAGTTCGCCAAACTCAACAAAGACTGGCATGACCTCTCTCCGCACCTCCCGTCCATTTCCAAGTCGCTCTTCACGTACACTTGGCTCATCGTCAATACTCGAACCTTCTATTGGAACTACCCCGACCTCCACAACTCGCACCCCCGGCTCCCTAAGCGCAAGACCAAGCTGACCGGCGATGACTGCTACGCCATGTGTCCGTTCATGGACTACTTCAACCACTCTGATGTAGGGTGTGACCCGCAAGCTGATGCAAAGGGATACAGCGTGACTGCAGACCGGGCGTATAAAGCAGGTGAAGAAGTCTTCGTCAGCTATGGTGCGCATACAAATGATTTCTTGCTGGCGGAGTACGGGTTTATACTCGAGAGTAATATGCGCGATGCGATTTCGCTGGATCACTTGATCCTACCCCTGCTGGAGGACAATCAGGTGCAGGCATTGAAGGAGGATGGGTTTTATGGGAATTATACCCTATTTGCAAGTGGCGGGGAGGATACGATATGTCATCGCACGCAAGCGGTGGTCAGACTTCTTGTGCTGGATTCGAAGAGGTATTCAACGTTTGTCGCGGGCGACGACGATGGGAAGAGGGAGCAGGGAAAACTGTACGGATATCTGGCTGGGCTGCTGACGAAGTACTCGAGGCAGGTTATGAACATCTTGGAGGAGGCCGAGGGGCTGAGGGTAGACGAGGTGGAAGAGAAGAGTAAGAGGAAGTCGAAGGCTGTTCAGAGCGAGACTGAGCCTCCTGTGCGAGCAAGCCAGAAAGATACGCTGGTTAGAAGGTGGAAACAGATCAGAGACATCGTCAACGGAGCGATTGAGACATTGCAGAAGTAGGACGGTTTCTCGACTGTCTGGTTAGAGTAGCACGATATCATCGTTCATTTTTGCTGTGGAACGTGCGTATGAAGCTCAGAACGTCAATGTTGAAATTGGTTCCGGGGCCTGTACTGCAGTCGTGAAGTGCGTTAGCCGTTCCAGGATACTTGGAGTTCCAGCTAATAATCCGTTCCCTGTCGGGAGATCGACGTTTGTGTAATCGCAATCACAACTCATTTCTCCGCCGAGGATCTGAAAGAACGTCTAGGCGTGACTTGCCAATCAGAATACTTGCTGTAATTCGGCAGATGCAATACATGCAGTGGCACAACAGTTGGGCGGCAAGAAGGCCAATGCCAGAAGCTGATGGCAGCGCGATTGGTTTGGATCTCCTGATGTCTCGCATCGATGCCGTGATATGACAGCAACGGTGGAGCACGCAAAAGCTTGTCCTGAAACCATTTGTAGACTATGTGGGGAAGTTCGAAGCTGCACCAGGCTGGGACGCACGATGATGTCAATGCTAGACTTGAGAAACGGGTGCGGGCGCCTGTAAGGGAAGACCGGCACTTGGTCGACAGCCGGAACTAGTTGTTTATGGATGTTGGGCATGTCAAGTCTGCCAGTGATGGGCGATTCTCTGTTGAAGTTCACGGAAACCGAGCGTAAGGCTTCACCGCCAATTGGGCAAAAGTGGTCGCAGAATGCTGAAGCGTCAGTGTCTCACATTCGAAGCCGAACGACGATGGAGTTATTTGCCCGTGAAAGAAGACAAAGACATGCGAGCTGCTGCAAGGTTCTGGACGCAGTGTGGCGAGCTAGAACCCCTGTTAGTTGTGAGGCTGCATTGCATCCAACACCCCCCAGGTGCCATTCATAACTGGCGAACCCCACGGGGCCATTGCACGCTCGGTACTCGATTCAGCGGTGAACATCGAGCAAAGCCGACGCAGACCATTCTCGTTGCACCGCATGGAACGGCTGTCGAAAGTGTCATTCAACAACAACGGTTGGATCTAGCCTTTATTAACATCACCGGGAGCTGGTGTCAAGTAGCGTGAGCAGATTGACTAGTGGTGTAGTCTTCAAGACGGTGTAATGTCTCCAACGTGTGTGGAGGGGCATGGTTGGTGTTGAGGGGTTGAAGTGCTCGGAGGTTCGGCTAGGCGCCCACTTGCAGGGATCTAATTGCTGATTTCCGTCTGTCACAAGAAGGGCAAGTGGGGTACTAGGAAGTTTATCGAAACGTGCCCTGATCAAACACACGCGCGCAACGTGCATTGCGCTGCGGGAGATGGGAGAATACATGGTAGAGACTGTCGCGGCCACTCGTGCAGATCTACTGGCCATCGTGACAATTGACGCTTGGTGCAATTCTACTCCTTGTCTTCGCAGGTAGCCAACGTCGACATCTGCAAATGGGCGCCACGAACACCCTGGTAGACGACATGGTCTGTGCGAGCGAATACGCAAGCCAACAGAGGACTCGAGTGGTGTCGGTTGTCGGAGGAGGAGGATGCAAAGGGTCCGGCGCTACCTTTGTGTTTGATATCCAAGGCCTTGTGTCACTCAGTGCGCGTATCAGCTTGCAGCAGCGCGATAGCCGCAGGATCGCAAAGGCTGACCGGAGTCAGATGAGCATTCTCGTGGACTGCCTCTTCTGGCAGGTCTGGAGCGCTCTGGAGTAGCAAGGGAGACGCGCCAATCTTGCACCCGTCAGCAGCTCTCGCAGCTGTGTGCAGAGGTGAGGTTGGATGGACCAAGGCGGCGAACGCGGCCAAGGGTCCACCGAACGACTGACTCAGTGGCACGTTCAAGATTGCCTCAAGTGCTCATGATGCACGGCCTGTGCGACGACCGCTGGACCACCACTGTGCCCGTGTGTTGCAGAGATGTTGAGCCAAGTGGAGCGCTGGCTATTTCCACTGTGCAAAAGCTTCATGCGCAATCTCTGGACGAGCAGTGCGGTGGACAGTCCCATTACCGTGCAGCCGTGTGCCGCGAGGCTTGAGCAGGAGGTGACCTCGTCCTGGTTTCTCCCGAGCGGTAGGCCTCGTATCTGGTGTCGGCTAGCGCATCTGCAACCGGGTGTGCTCGGCGCAACCTCTTGAAGAAAGCCATGGCTGGGGATCCATCACGACATCCTTCAGCGCGCATCTTTTGTGTGTCTTGAGTCTTGACTGCACGGCGCAACGCTGAAGACGCGATGCGGCTGTCCACAAGACGAAAGGCGCCTAGCTATCGAGGATTTAAATTGCGCCAGACCTTCGTAACAATAGCTCCACGAAGAAGCGTCGCAGACCACGATACCTGAGTCCTGACCATGAAGTCGCAGCCGTGCGCGATCCAAGTGCAGGGCATGGGTGGGCTAGGCTAGCGCTGCAGTCGCTTGTTGCTTTGGCCAATTGAGAGCCCAAAGGGTCTTGGGTTATCGAAGCCTCTCCAGGGCATGCTCGCTGCGATGCTGCCTTTGGGCTGACCTGTTGGGTGTGGTGTGGTGTTGTTGCTCTCACCGCGGTTCTTATTGTCGCCATCTTGCCTGCAGTGCCGCTGCCGTCAAGCAAGATTCATCGCTGAAGCCCACCCCCGCCGCGTTGCGCGAGCTTTGTCGTCGAGCCCCTCCAGATCGCCCCGGGAGGTCGAACACGGCAGCCCGCTGTCGGCAAAGGCATCTAATTTCTCGACATACGGCCGCTCACCAGTGCTTTTCTCTGCCCATCTTGTAAACAACGCGGCCCCTGCGCTGCACCAGCGCCGACGCCTCCTCTTCTTGCACCCTGCTGCATCAGCGAGCGCGTGCATCGGGCTGTCTTGTTTCTTCCTGCCCAGTGTTGCTGTCCCGGGCGCAGTTCGGACTCTTGTGCATCTCGCGACTGCACGAACCTGCACCTCTCTTTGGCCCACCGCTGCAACACGCAGCGTGCTGCTCCTTCTGTGCCACTCGTCGCCGCCAGTGGGCTGTCTTTCCGTGCGCCGCCGCTGCATAATATCTGGCCGTCTGCCAGGCCCTTTTCGAGCCTCGTCACCCAGGACTCTTTACCCAGGGCACCAGCAGGAAGTCGATCGGTAAAGGTACGTACCTCGAGCCTCAGCGCCGCTGCCCCCACCGAGCCGCCAAGAGTCTGCAGCACCGCAACAATGCCCTGCGCCGACTGCGCACGCGGCCGCTGCAATTCGTCTTCGCTGCTGACAGTCCAAGCAGCATTCTGGTGACCACGTCCCACGACGTAGGCGCTCTGCAAAGGCCCCCCGACTCGACACGACCGCCCTCCCCCCGACGGCCTCTACGACAGCGGCCGTTCACCTGCGCCTCTCGCTCACAGACGCATCCAGAGCTCTACATGCAGTCGGAGTCTGCCAGCTCTGAATCATGGACACAGAGGATGGACAGGTTTTCATAAGAGTGAGTGCACATGCTTCAGCGCTGCTGTGCCGCGCCTGAGACTGACCTGCTGCAGAACTTGGCGTACTTTGTACGAACACACGAGAAGGCGCTCGCCAATGCTCTGCAATTGCAGCGACAGGCTCCCAAACATGGCCAGAACAATCCCATCTCGCCATCTTCGCCCACGGGCCCCTCGAGTCCTCCCGCCTCCTCCTCTTCCAGCGTCTGGGCTGCAGCTCTCTCGCTGCCTTCGCTCACCTTCACCTCGCCGACGATCAAGCCCGCGAAGCTGACCCTGACGCCGCACCACCTCTTCTACTTGCTCTCGCGCTTCGAGGACACCTCCATCCCCGTGGGGCCCATGAATGTCCGTCTGGAGAACATCCACACGGATGCTTCGCCTACCAACTATGTGTCGTTCCTCAGCAACACCCAGCGCCACAGATCCAAGAACTCGGACGGCAATTCCATTCACTCGGTCTCGAGCGTGCGCAGTGTCATGTCGGGCATGTCATCGCTCTGGTCGAGCTTGCGCATTGGCTCCAACAGTGTAGCCAAGGCTGAGAAGCAAAAGGCACTGCTCCAGGAGGACCTGAGATATCTCTACTCTGCTTTTACCAAGATTCCTTGTTTGCGACTGGCACCAGACCACAAGGCCCGCCTCATTGCGGGGTACGAGGAGTTCCCCTTCGACACGGCCGTGCCCTTGTTCGCGTTCAAGAACGTCACAGCCCTCGAGATATACGACGTTGACTTCCGCCAGTTTTATGGTTGGGACCGACTTGCAGAGAACCTCCGCAGTCTCACTGTCAAGCGCGCTGGCGTGGACGATCCTGCAGACCTTCTTATCAACATCGTTCTGGACGACATTGACAAGCGCCGCAGACGATCAGCCAAGGCACCGCATTCACCATCAGTACCCTGGCCCACCGCGAGTCCTACCGCGAAGCACGCACACCTGGCACGATCTGAAGAGTCCCCACCATCTTCGCCAAACGCTCCAAGCAAGCAGGGCTCTAGTCCTCGAAGCGCGGACGCTATGCGTGAGTACACTGGCAAAGCGTCTGCCACTCAGCGTCAGCGAAGTTCGTCTCCATCTCGTCCTACCAGCTCACGGCACGGCTCGAGCCACGCGCACGGAAGGAGCAGTGCGCCGAACTACCGACGCTCCTCTGGAAGTTCAGCTTCCAGTGTGCGATCAAACACACCCAGGGGCAGTTCATCCAACCTCCTTTCTCTGGGCTGGTTTCCGTCGACTAAATGGCGCTTCTTGAGACATCTGAGCTTGGCCGACAATGCGCTCACAAACATATCCCCCAACAGCCTGGCGTCACTCACGAACACGTTGCAGTCGCTCGACTTGTCCGCCAACCTCTTCAGCGAAATTCCAGACAGCCTCGCTACGTTGACTTGCCTGCGCGCTCTCAACCTCTCCAACTGTATGATCGAGGGTCTGCAGTCCCTGGGCCGTAACCCGCTACCTGCAATCACGACTCTCAATCTTCGTTCCAATCGCCTGTCCTCTTTGGCTGGTATCGAGCGCTTGCTATCTCTAGAACGCGTCGATTTCAGGGACAACAACCTGACGGATCCCACCGAACTCGCACGACTTACCGTCATTCCTGACATCACCGAGATATACGTCCACCGCAACCCGTTCTGCAAGTCGTACCCCAACTACCGAGTCACGATTTTCAACCTCTTCCGTCGGACACCTGGCTACACTGAGGATGTCATCATCGACTCTACAGGTCCCAGCAACGCCGAGAGGAAGCAGCTCGTTGATCGTGCGCCCGAACTGCCCGGTGTCCCCGTTGTAAAGCCTCCAGTGGAAGACGAGTTGTCCCCACCGCATGTACCGCCAAAGGTGGTCAAGGCGCTCGACTCTGTATCCGATGCACCTGACGCGCTCAAGCGTACTGGCTCACTGCAACGCCAGAAGAGTGGGCGAAGCTCACAAGCCACACAAGGCTCACTACGAAAGAAGAAGGGGCCCAAGCGGAGGATTGTCGAGCTTTCTCAGGCCGAGTCGTTGCAGCAGACGTCCGGCTCTGTCGTCGCTGGATTTTCATACGACGACACATCTGCGAGAACACCGCCCCGGATACAGAAACCCGCTGCAGATGCCACCGTCCAGGAAACACCCCGCTTCGAAGAACCACTAAATGGAAAGATCACTGGCGACCCCACAAAGAAGAGCACTCAGGATGAACGAGTCGTTATTGACACAACCCACACCACACACCAGCAGTTGCCCCCCATTGACACTACTACCAACAGCAAGGCCCCTGAGCTTCCCGAACAAGAATTCGACATGAGCAACGAGCTGTACAAAAAGAAGATTGAGGCACTGCGGCAGGACTTCGGCAACACTTGGCTCAGTGCGCTGGGAGACGAAAGCTGGGATTCGGCCGCGTCAGGCCTCTCCCCAGAGCGAGGCTACAACTCGCCTACCATACGACCAGCACCACCCCGGACCCCCAGTCAAGGGATCGTCTCAGGGGGTCGTACACTAGGATGATTTCCCCATCACCCTCACCTAATCACTTTTGCGATACCCAAAAGATTTGTTCTTGTTGCTGGAATCTGCGCCCACCTAGCTGCCAGGTGCTGTCAGATTGTTCTGGCTTCTCTCACGCCTCCCTTGTTCCATTTTGCGCGAATCATTTCTTTTGCATGGCGTTGGACGGCTCTTGATTTTGAAGGACTCGGGCGCCTGCGTCACGCTCGTTGTTGTGTTGCGGTCGCTCTACATCGATACACCGGCGGCATTCTCCTACCCTAAAAAGGCTGGCTGTGCTTGCATTTCCTGCGCGGTTCTATGGACCTGTTACGATTTTGTCTTTGTATCATTAATCATCTCACGGCGTTTGTTGGGACGGGAAGACTCTCTGCTTTAGGTTTGCAAACATGGCTCATGCAGCGCAGGTTGTGAGCGACGACGGGGCGTTGTTTGACTTATTGCATCGGGGGAAGCGGGTAGTTGGCCACAATGTTAGGTAGCTGCATAGTCAATGTGACGATGTTCCATGTCAAGCTCTTGATGTTCAATATGTGCTGTGCATGTTGTATTGGATATTGCAGGACAAGCACCGGCTACGGTCGTATTCGTTGCCTGCGCGCTGACGTATGCTACAAGCTGAAACGGCCTGTATGGTGACCTCACCCATGTCTGGAACGAGATAGGGAGTGCCGCAGTGTCTCTAGGAGCTGTCAGACGGCCGCATCGAGTGCAGAGACGTGGAAATCTCACGCAGGGTCACGTTGGCAGCAGCAGCAGTAGTAGTATTAGTAGTAAAAGCAGCGCAGAGCCATGTCGTGCTCGCCAACAGGACTCGTGAGCGCACAAGAATGCACATGTAGTGGGCGTTGGGTCGAGCTGCCATGCAACGCGCGTGAGTGGGCGGAGCAGGACGAGTGAGCGCTTGGACGGTTCACCAAGCCGTGTGTGCCCAAAGCATTCAGGCCTGCACCCGTCGCCTCGCTCGCACTCAGACAAACCTCGTCTGCGTCCAGTATCCAGCACCCGCATCCAAGAGCGCTCTCCAGCACTGCAGCACCGTGCCCGTCTCCCTACGTCGTCGGCCGCGCGTTCTCAGTTGAGCCTAGCTCGTAGCCAGTTCGCCAAGCTAGCCCGAAGACGAAACCTCCAGCAAAACTACGACAAGGCGACGCTCTACCACTCGCACCACCCACCTGCCCCGACCTCTCGAGTAGCAAAAGCCCCCAGACGCACTTCCCTGCCCTGCAGCATCGAGCGTTACCACGCAGCAACCGCCTCTCGACCCCGCATCCCGCCTCGCAGCCAGGCGGTGAGGTCCCGTCCCTCAGCATCCCACTCGACACCCGTCGCCCACAACAAACGCCTCAGCGCCCCGCTCCCATCGCGCCCTCAACCGGCCACGCACCGCCCGCACAGGTATTCTGCTGAGCACGTGCACAATTGACGCCGCCGCCTCGCGAGTCTCTCGTAGCGCCCAGAAATCCCAGCACTGCCGCAAGGCGTCTCTGAGGGGCTTCGAGCCATTCTCCATACAGCGCCCACCGCTCGCGACCAGTGTCTTCCCGGACCGGCCCATCTGCACTAGAGGTACGTCTGCCCCCGCCCGCCGTGCCTGTCTGTCTGCCTCCCTTGCCTGCGTCGTGGCCGTGTGCCCTGGGGCAACGTGACATGGCCGAGCTCGCTGCACGCCGGCCCTGCGACCACAGAGCTATCTTTGCTGACAAGACACGCCCAGGGACAAGCAGCTTCGAGTCAACGCGCTCCTTCTCTCCGACCCCCACCCGCGCGAGGTTCTCCCTTGCTCCCTCCGACACCCTACACCAGGCTCGTAGCAAGTCACAGCTATGGCAGAAACCGAGGTAGATCTCGACTCTATCATAGACCGTCTCCTTGAGGTCAGGGGCAGCAGGCCCGGCAAGCAGGTGCAGCTGCTCGAGACGGAGATCCGCTACCTGTGCACCAAGGCGCGCGAGATCTTCATCTCACAGCCCATTCTGCTCGAGCTCGAGGCTCCCATCAAGGTCAGTCGCGCTCGACGAGCAATTTTCCCAACACCGCTGACAGCAGCCTGCGCAGATCTGCGGAGATATCCACGGCCAGTACTATGATTTGCTCCGACTGTTCGAGTATGGCGGCTTCCCTCCCGAGGCCAACTACCTCTTCCTCGGCGACTACGTCGACCGTGGCAAGCAGTCCCTGGAGACCATCTGCCTGCTGCTCGCATACAAGATCAAGTACCCCGAGAACTTCTTCGTCCTCCGCGGTAACCACGAGTGCGCCTCGATCAACCGCATCTACGGCTTCTACGATGAGTGCAAGCGGAGATACAACATCAAGCTGTGGAAGACATTCACCGACTGCTTCAACTGCCTGCCCATTGCTGCCATCATCGACGAGAAGATCTTCACCATGCACGGTGGTTTGAGCCCTGACCTGAACTCGATGGAGCAGATCAGGCGGGTCATGCGACCCACTGATGTAAGTCGGCCACAGCTCTGCCGCAGACACGGTCTTGGAAGAGAAGTGCTAACGTGTGCAGATCCCCGACTGCGGTCTCCTCTGCGATCTCCTGTGGTCTGATCCCGACAAGGACATCACTGGCTGGAGCGAGAACGACAGAGGTGTGAGCTTCACATTCGGCCCAGATGTCGTCTCGCGCTTCCTGCAGAAACACGACATGGACCTCATCTGCCGTGCCCATCAGGTCGTAGAAGACGGGTACGAGTTCTTCTCGAAGCGTCAACTCGTCACATTGTTCAGTGCACCGAACTACTGTGGCGAATTTGATAACGCCGGCGCGATGATGTCCGTCGATGAGAGCCTGCTGTGTTCGTTCCAGATTCTGAAACCTGCCGAGAAGAAGCAAAAGTACGTAGCAGACTCCTGATGCGCTATTTATAGTCGGTACTAACGCCTGTGCAGCAGGTTTGGGCGCCGATAGGCAGCAACGACTTGCTAAGCCCCCGAGTCACGACGTCGACCCAACATTGCGAATCCGACCCCAGCTTATTCGAAATCGCTTTGCGCCCATGGCAACCCATCTACTCTTCGACATTTGTACACCAACACCTCTTCCTACGTCTTTGTATGTGCGAGCGGCGCGCGACACTCTGTAACGACTGCTACGTTTGCAATGTCCACGGCGCTCTAGACGGTCTGATGCGCTTCGCTATGCCTCTCGTACTCGCCGACGAAACTAGAGGTTAAATGATCAAAGGTCGAGCACGGTCGGAAACAAGGAAAAGAAGATATGAATTACGGCTGCGCTACCATGACGGTTGTCATGTCGGCTACGATTTCGCATGGCTTTCTCTCGATACGTTGACATTCTTGATCTGGGTTGCGCGGGGTGGGAGCATTTGGGAGTCTCGGGGGTGGGCTTCATCGGCGGGCTTTGTTCCTGGGCTTGGTCTGGGGACGCGGGCACCAACCCCCGGTCGATAACGTCTGTCATTTCTTTACTTTGTTGCGTTCATCAATCAATGAGCAAACCTTTGGGGATGTAAAGCTACGGAAGCGGTTCACGCGTATGCATCTTTTCACGTGGGTTTCGGTGCCTCTTGTTCCTTTTGCACGACGCGATGTTCTTTCCAGTCCAACACAGATCTTCTAGTCCCAATGCAACATCTTATCCACATCTAGCCTGACCGGTACTGACAGCATTCAGGTGGTCACTGTGCAACATAAACAGGGGCGTCTCGCAACACAATGCAGGTAACATATGCATACACTCGCCCATCTAATCTACGCTACTCTACACGTCTACAACCCCTGATTTATATTCTCACGCCGCCAGCCTCCACGCCCTCAACGGCAGCGCCTGGATGCGCATTACAGCCGGCTTGATGTAGCCCCAGAACGTGATTACACCAACAACAATGCACAGGATATTCACAATGTAGTACCCGTCCGTAGTCACGTTGCAGACGCCGCCGCCGTTGAGACAGCGGTGCTTGTCACCCTCGAGAGCGCACGAAAAGGGCTGCGTGACGAGGGGGCCCTTGAGCAGGTCCGTTTTGGGGGGGATGGAGGGCGGGGAGCAAGTCGCGGCGGTGAACATGTCGACTGCTTTTAGGACGAAGAAGCGGGGGAAGGTGCCGCCGAGGTTGGAGACGCTGGGGTAGTGATGTTAGTTTGGCGGCTTGAAGAGGGGGGAGAGATACGTACGTGGCGAGCAGCGTCATGTAGGTGCCGCCGATGACTGGGTCTGAGATCTTTGCATGGAACGCGCTGACGGCGACAAACATGACTGTGTTCATAAATGTGGAGAGGACGTGTTCTGCGATGACGAGGAGCAGGAAGCCGCCTGTTGCGCCATCCGCAGGGAAGATGGAGACGACGAATTGCGCAAAGCCTGCTGCGACGAGCCGGCCGATGAAGGACCAGCACCAGATGTGCATGGGCGGGTACGTCTGGCACCACTTTCCAATGTAGTAGCCCAGGAACACTTCGACGGGGAAGTCGACGAGGATGACGAGGGAGAGTTCTTCCTGCTTAAGGCCCTTGTCGAGGAGCTTCAAGCTTGTGACGGCGTCGTTGGCCTGGAAGCCAATCTTCGCGATCAAGTGGATGATGATGAAGGACTGGATGTTCTTGAGCTTGAGAATGCCCCACATTGTCTTGTACACCTGCTTGATGCCGTCGGTGTTCCTGTCGCGGTCTTCACGCTTCATCAAGGCGAGTCCCAGCGTAACGAGGAGGTAAGCCCAGCCCCAGAATGTGAGGTAGCCATCCAGCTCCATGAGGCCTGTCTCAGCGGGTGCGCTGGCGGGGCGGAACCACTTGTTGGCAAAGTCCTTTGAGTTGAAGGCGAGGAAGACGGTGTAGGAAAGGAACTGGCCCGCTGTAAGGCCGACTGTCTGCGCAGTCGAAGCGTATGCGAGGTTCTCTTTGGAGAGGAGGGTGAGGGCCCAGCCTGGAAACGTTAGCTAATGCGGTCGGTGCTATGTGGGTTTGAAGCTCACCATCTACGGCAATGTCCTGCGTTGCGCAGAGGAAGACTAGGGCGAACCACCACCAGGTGAACGTCCAGACTTGACCATCGGACTCGCTCGCCTCTGTCATCAACCTGTTGATGTTCTTTCCCAGCCAGATCATGGAGAAACCAGAGATGGTCTGGATAGGCAAGATCCAGCTCTTTCTCCGGCCGACCTTGGGCGACCAGACGGCGTCCACAATTGGACTCCACAGCAGCTTTAACGAGTACGGATATGCGGCCAGGGAGAAGACGCCAATGGCCGAGTATGAAACGACATTCTTGAGCAGGAACGGCACAGAGCCATGCGCCAAACCCATGGGTATGCCTTGGAGGAAGTACAGCAGCACAAGCAGCAGAAAGTTGCGCTGGTCCTTCTTGGACAGCTCAAAGAAGCCTTTGGACGGGCCCTCGTCCTCGTCCAGCGGGGGTATGTCATCGTCGAGAGTAAAGGAGTGGCTGCTCATCAGCGAAGCCGCCTGACTGGAGGGCGAAGTGCCGTCGATAGAAGCATGCTTGCGGCGGTGTTCGAGGATAACGCCGTTCATAGTCGCGCTGGTGTTTGCATTGCCGTTGTCTTTGCGCAACGAGTCGGTGGAGCTCTTGTGTGCTACAGAGCCGCGGTTCTTAGACCTCGAGGCGCGTTTGCTCATTTGTGGGAAGCTTGCGTACCCTTCTGGGGGGTGCTCGGAAACGTCCGGGGTACGTGTGTTGGAATGAGCCGGATAGACGGGAAGGAAAGTGGAGTTGGTGAATGTCCAAGACGCGGTGGGTGTTGGGAAACGCACAGGAAGGTGCAAGAAGCAGTGTGGTGGGTACGAAGGAGTGACTTGAAAGGTACAAAGAAATGCTAGAGAGCAGTGACAGTGGGATGCGGGCAGCACAGCGACGGTGCAGACCCTGGTCCTTGGATGGGAACCGTGGCCTCTCGATAGTGTTAGCGGAGGCGATCTCTACACGACACCCCTGCTCGGCACGTGCGGTCGCGTTCGGCAGTGTCAATATGGCGCTTGAGTTTGCGACAACGATCAACAACATCTCGGCCATGGAGACGACAGAACAACTGGATTCAGATATCAGTGACCTGCACGCCCGCATATCAACACTGAAAGCACACCGCGCCAATCTATCCTCAGTCCTACTCTCGCAACCCCACCTCGCGGCGCGTCTTGGTAAAGATGAGGCTGTGGAGCGCATCATCAACGAGCAATCGAAACGAACTCTCGAGAACGTGTATCGCGCCTGCGCAGGTGTGACCGCATACAGAGTCAAAGACCCCGATCCGTATGCAGTAAACAATGGCGACATACTCGGCATCAGCATTGAGGTGCCCGTCAATGGCAGCTTCGTCGACACCTACCACATCTTGTTCACTGTAAGGGCGCACGAAAACTCGAAGCGCCTGCGAATACATAAACACACAATACCGTCGTGTGTCCCATTACAGCAGCTAGCCAACAAATGGTTACCACAGGCCGCAAAAGAAGCAGACGCCACCAAGGACCCCGAGCAAGACCTGGTCAAGTTTGGACGAGCACTGAGGAGGGAGCTGGTTGGTTGGCACATGCGAACCCAGGCTATACAAGACTTGAGGAAAGAGGCAAAGCTCCCTGATGTAGATTCAGAAGACGCGGTGGATGCTGATCTCATCTCCGGTGGCAGAGTGCTCAATGCATTCGTGAGTGACGACAGTTCAGACGCCGAGGAAGACGACGGCATTGGCCCAGTCCGTATCATCGATATCGAAGCAGATGTGGCTGTTCGGCAAGTCACAATCACATGGTCAGACGGACGGACTGCAGTACTGGTGGTCACCAAGGACGGCAGGGTCGAGAAAGCTGTGTGCAGAGCGAGAGGTGGTGGCCGAGATGTGGTGTCGAGCACAAAGGCTGTTGGATCGCTTGGTGGGATATTACGCAGGCTTTCGTCTTAGAGCCTTGTTTTGTTGGTTTCACAGCCAGGCGTTCGGCAATAATTATGATACCCAGATGTCTTGAACAAATAATGCAATCCTTCCGTGTGTTCTATTTCCACGAGACAACCCGGATAAGGTGCATGGTTCTGGCACATTTGCACATCGACTCAAGACACGCAGGTGCTCAACTGCTCCGTCATCGGTCGATGCTTGAAGCACGATTGACTCAGATCCGCATAGCAACGCCATTTTTCCACAGTGGTCATGTCAAGACTCGAAACTAGCTTAACCATCGATCAGGTTTGTCGCGCGCTTTGTAAATATACGAACTAGAACCTGAGGACTTTGTAAGAATCCCATGACTCAAGATGCCGAGCGCTTGACCACTCGCATCAAACCACGACAGAAGCTCTGCTCCACACATGCACTCCGAGGACCACATCCTCTCCAAGTCCTCACGCAGCTCGCACAAGTGGGGGAAAAGACGGCGACAGCTGCCGTTATCAGATGGCTCTCCGATTAGAACAAGCTTTCGCTAGCGAGATCCTTCCTGTGTCGCGTCAACTTGCACGTACGTTGCGCGACGCCTCGTGACTGATCGGCGAGAGCGCGGCACAATCCAATCAAGCCACCCTGTCGCGACTTTATGCAGGTACCGCGCTGTCTTATCGAACCCTTGATTCGGACACAATAGCGCTGCACGCCGCTGCAGCGCAGAGCCGCAGTGACATCGAGGGTGGGTCGTGTCGTTATCAGATGCCCGTTAAAGTGCAAACTGCCCAGCGACTAAGTGCAGATAAGTGGACACAGCATTGCGACATGCGACGTGAGTCCTGTGTAAGCAGACGTGCCTCGACCATGATGCCGAAGTCGCCGATGACGGAAGTTTTGCAACGGGCCGCTGCACATGCTCGTGGCCTGACAGCACACGAAAAGCCTTTAATAGATAGTCCCTTCTACACCGGTCGACTACTCTTCTTCGCTTGCATCTGCTCCGAGTCCGCCACACCGACTACCTGCACCCTAGCCCCGAATCAGACACGCGTCTTGATATCTTGTCGCAAATTATCTGCTGATAGCTGCTCTTGCCTCTGCTTTATATATTCTTCGCCTCCAGCCTGCAATTCTTCCTATAACCGCTGCGCCGGACACACCTTGACCTGCTAGCCGACCGTTACGTGACATCGGACCTCCGACCCGTTGCACTACTCGAACCTCAAGCTTCGCCATGTCTTTCCCCACCTACACACCCAAGGCCCGCGTCCAGAGGCCCGCACCAGCTTTCTCTGGCACCGCCGTTGTTGACGGCACATTCGAGGGTAAGTCTTGACTGCTTCAAAGTTCACAATGCACATGTACTGACACTCCCAGATGTGAGCCTCACGCAGTACACATCCAGCAAGCAATGGCTCATCCTCGGCTTTGTGCCCATGGCTTGGACCTTTGTCTGCCCCACCGAGATTCTCGCCTTCAGCGACCGCTTCGCCGACTTTGAGGCGCGCAACGCCCGTGTAGTCTTCGCATCGACCGACTCAGAGTACTCGCTGCTTGCGTGGACCAACGCATCCAAGAAGGACGGCGGCCTCGGCAAGATCAACATTCCTCTGCTGTCGGACAAGAACCACGCCATCAGCAAGGACTACGGCGTCCTGATTGAAGAGGAGGGCATTGCCCTGCGCGGCCTCTTCCTCATCGACCCCAATGGCGTCCTGAGGCAGATCACCATCAACGACCTCCCTGTCGGCCGCAGCGTCGACGAGGCCCTGCGTCTCATCGACGCCTTCCAGTTCACAGACAAGTACGGCGAGGTCTGCCCTGCCAACTGGAACCCCGGCATGGAGACCATCAAGGCCACGCCTGAGGGCAACAAGGAGTACCTCAGCAAGGTGCACGCCGACGAGAAGATGTCGGATGCCAAGGCCACCAATGGCACTCACTAAGCGAATCTTCCAGCGTCACTGTTTTGCATCGTATTACCCGGCATTGCTCAGGCGCTAGTATAGACATGAGTTTTTGACAGGGCCTTTACATCTAGCTCAATGCTGGTGGGAGGTACTATTTTAGATCGTAGACAAGATAGACTTGAATTAAGTATAGCTCGATAATCGTCAGTCGCGTTGTAGTCATTTCGTTCTAGCTCTTATGGCTCTCTACTGCTTTTCAGTGTGCTCCCACCCCAGCACCTTCTTCGCCTTGTCAGACGTCCAGAACGCCTTGTTCCCCTCCAGACCCTCGCGAATCTCTGCATTGGGATAGTACTTCTTTGCCAGCTCCTTGCTGGGTGTCTTCTGCGTTGTATCTGGGGCAATGACGTTGAAGATCTGCGCGCCCTCGTAGTTATCTGTCTTCTCGACCGCCGCGAGACAGGCGCGTGCTGTGGCTTCCGGGTGCACCCAGCCCCATAGCTGCTCTGTACATGCATTAGTATTTAGATTAATACTTGTAGCGTCCCAACATACCAACAGCAGCCTCCTGCCAATTCTCATCATGCTCGTCCTGAACGTCCTTCTTCGGCGCCACCTCGTGGATCCGCATCAGCGCAATCTTCGTCCCAGGGAACCAATTTACAAACGCCTTGGCCTGTGTCTCTGCCTCGTGCTTCGCCAGTGCGTACGCGTCGGTGGGGTTTACGGGGTAGTCTTCATCGATGGGGAAATACTTGAATTTCAGCGGCTGGTTGGCGTACGCGAGTCCAATTGCATTAACGCTGGATGCGTAGCAGATCTTCTTGATACCAAGTTCGCCACAGGCGCGGAAGCCGTTGAAGGCTGAATTGACGTTGTTGGAGTGCACCTGCGAGTTGTTAGAAATGGTTTTAGGATTCTAGAGTTTGGAAAGTATACCATGTGGTCGGCCTTGTCTACGGGGTTTGGAATTGCGGCGAGGTGAATGACGGCATCGCAGCCCTTGAAGGCTTTTACGGTCGCGTCGTAGTCTGAGGCTGCGTCTGCTGTGCGCATCTCTGTGTTTTCGTAGCCGTTGTTCTTCTCATCTGTGCGGTTCACCTGCACTGTGGAGTAACCTGCTTTGGCGCATAGCTTGACCACCTCTTGACCAACGGTGCCTCGAGCTCCTGTGATTGCAATCTTCATTTTGGAAAGTAGTGGCGTGTTGATTTACTGTCGTTGAATGTCGCTGGGCTCTCGATGTGACAGTGAGACTTTTCATCTGTAGCTTCCGCTTTTGTATATTTACCGTTTTGAGAAGTGACGTTGCTATGAGATGATGCCGAGAGATGCCGCTGTAAGCGGAGCGTAAGCGTCGTTAGTCAACAGCGTCTGGCCAGTTCCCTGTGATGTCAATGGGATGCTTGGTCATGATGTTTCTCTGGCAGATTCAGTCCTAAGTGCTGTGTCTTCTATCAAAACTACAATGATTACGGTGTTGTTCCTTGCCTGAAGCGAGGAGCCTCAAGCGGGATACATGCAGGCTAATCGAATAGCAGCGCCTCAGACATGTCTACCGCAAGCGGCGCCGGCATATTAGAGTTTGTTTCGATGGAAGCAGACGATGCTCAGATGCAGCTGATAGATGAGTGATGAGTATTGATGTGTCGGCAGCGAGCACGCCTGTACAGAGAAGATTGAACACGACTGAACGCCAGCGCAGGCGCCCGCGTCCGAGTACGACAGACAAGCTCATAATGTAGTCGCGCGCAGGCTCAATCACATGCATGCGGCAGTTGGATGGTTGGAAGGATTGCTATTGTGTGGTTGCGGCTCTACCGGCGAGGCTCCACCTCGCGACTAAACTCACATGTCACAACGTCATGACTTAGTGAATTGGGTTCCCTGCGCCACTCCAACGATCGCGTAAAGACGCGTCTTTTCCGCGTGGTTGTTCCTGGCCTCAGATCGTCAATTCCATCCGTCAACATGGGAAAGCAAGAGTTCGATGCGCGCCCGAGCGTGATTGTTGTTGGTGCTGGAGCTGGTGGTGTTGCGGCTGCTGCACGCCTCGCCGCGGCAGGATGCAAGGTCACGCTTGTTGAGAAAAATGATTTCTCCGGTGGGCGATGCAGTCTGATTCACCGCGACGGCTATGTAGGGCACATCTTCATGCTGTAGACTCCGAACGATTCTGACGGTTTTACAGAGGTTCGACCAGGGACCAAGTTTACTACTGCTCCCTGAGCTGTTCAAAGAGACATTCCAGGATCTAGGAACTTCTCTTGAGGAGGAGGGTGTTCATCTGGTCAAATGCAATCCCAACTACAATGTCCATTTCCATGATGGAACAAATTTCAAGCTGTCAACCGACATCTCGGTTATGAAAGAGGAGGTTGAGCGATTCGAGGGCAAGGATGGCTTCGAGCGCTATCTTGGTTTCCTCCAGGAGTCGCACCGCCATTACGAGCTGTCAGTCATTCATGTGCTGAAGAGGAACTTCTACTCGCTCCTCAGCATGGTGCGTCCGAGTTTCTTACGACACTTGATCGCCTTGCATCCATTTGAGAGCATCTACACCCGTGCCAGCATATATTTCCGCACCGAGCGATTACGGAGGGTGTTCACGTTCGCGAGTATGTACATGGGTATGAGCCCATTCGATGCACCTGGAACATACAGCTTGTTGCAGTACACAGAACTCGCCGAGGGGATCTGGTATCCTATTGGTGGATTCCACAAGGTTATCGAGGCCCTTGTAAACATTGGTGAGCGCAATGGTGTCGAATACAGGTTCAACAGCCCGATCTCAGGGATACAACTCTCCGATGACGGGAAACGCGCGACTGGTGTGACTTTTCAGGACGGCAGGCCGCCCCTGACCGCAGACTTGGTCGTTTGCAACGCAGACCTAACATACGCTTATAATGAACTCCTCCCTTCATCTAGCTACGCCAAATCCCTGCAGGGCCGCAAAGCCTCGTGCTCGAGCATTTCCTTCTACTGGGCGCTCGACAAGCAATTCCCCGAACTCTCCGCTCACAACATCTTCCTGGCCGAAGACTACAAGGAGTCCTTCGACAGCATCTTCAAGAAGCACCTGATTCCCGATCAGCCCAGCTTCTACGTCAATGTCCCCTCGCGCGTCGATCCTTCCGCCGCACCTAACGGCTGCGACTCGCTCGTTGTCCTCGTCCCTGTAGGCCATCTCGAAGAGTACGGCTCCGATTCCCACAAGGGCTCCAAGGACTCTGCAGGTCGGACGCAAGACTTTAACGCCATGGTCAAGCTCGCACGAGACACGATCCTCAAGACCATCGAAGCGCGTCTCAATATCAACGTCAGTGCTCATATCGTCGACGAAGTTGTCAACACCCCCGTGACATGGAAGTCTACATTCAACCTCGACCGTGGCGCAATCCTGGGTCTCTCGCACTCCTTCTTCAACGTCCTTGCTTTCCGCCCCAAGACAAAACATTCCTCGATTGAAGACCTGTACTTTGTCGGCGCGAGCGCCCATCCCGGAACAGGTGTGCCGATTGTGCTTGCAGGCGCAAAACTAGTCAGCGATGAGGTGCTGGCGAAGTTAAGGATGCAGCCCAAGAGTATGGATCAAGGGGAGGCCGCGACGATGAAGGAGGAGTACAGAGTCATGCAGAAGTGGGGGCTGCCACTGAAGAGCCATCTGGATGTGCAGAGCAAGACGGCATACTCGATCTGGCTGCAGTGGTGGGTGCCGGTTTTCCTGACACTGCTGGCCGTGTATCTGTGGAGTGGAACGAGCGCAGGACTGAGCGTTCTGTCGTGAGTGTCGTGGTCATATTGATATCCGTAGACGGACCGAAATCTCAGCGCAAGAACTGACTTGAGAGATGTTGGGAATTAATATTCGTAGCTTACTAATTATCGAAGTATACCTTCAATAGTTCAACAGCCCGGACAGCATCCTTTCGTTCGAATCTTGTCTACTGATACACGTAGCACAGCGGCTTTTCTCCTAATGTATCCATCAGATCGCTAATCGGCGTGGGCCCAACATTCAGGTAGTTCACCTGGATAAGATCCTCCAAAGTAGTATTACGACTAGGCGGGTTGTTATTCAACGTAATCGTGCCAGCGACAGTGCCAGCCTGATCACCGTGCAGTGCCTGCCAGATCCAATACACCCTATCCAACATGGTGTGATGCAGGAAGAACGCCGGATCCACGGGCGAGGAGAAAACGTCCCCGGCGTCACCGCCAATGCTGAAATGACCTGCGGCGTGGAGACCGAGGAAGCCTTGCGAGAATCGTCCTTGGAGTCTAGAAAGAGGTGGTTAGTGGGAATCTGGTATCATGGTTTTTAAATGTGCGTACTCATCTTGGAACAGCTTGACGCTCTTCGATGCATCCCCGGTAGTCAAGTTGAGGAAGTTCTGCACCGTGAGCCAGTTCGATGATGCGTAGGAGGTCAAGTCGCGCTTCAGACAGCGCGGATTGTACGACAGACTGCCGTTCACTTTCATCTGTCCTCGCATGGTAGGCGAAACCGGGCCAAGATTGGCGACCATGCCCTTGAACGGACCACTCTGGAGACAGCCTCCTCCTGCGCCAGATGGGAGGAAAATGGCGCCGGCGCCGCCCACGCTGCCGTTGTGGGCTACGTAGGAACCATCGCCACTCATGCTTGTAGCAGAACCATCGAAGACAGGAGACTTTCGAAGGTCGTCTTGGTGGGAAAACCAGTTCCAGTATGGTTGGTAGCCCTTGTAATTACATTCTTCCCTCAAAGCTTTCTCGTAGGAGTAAACGAAGAGTCGGTGCCTGTCTGTATATCAGTTCTGCTGTCTCTTTTCATAGTAATCTTGACGGACCAGGTCAGGAAATTTCCAGTGCCATGGATCGAGAGTGTCTGATTGATGTGTTGTCCAACAAAGTCGTCGTATCGGTTGCGTGCACCCGGAACCAATGGTGGGTCAGACTTTGAAGGAGAAGACAGCATGCAATTCACGGCAGTCGTGTATGCCTTGCGTTCCTTGCCTGACATCGCGGCCCTGTATCTGGGTAAGCCTCTCGAAGGTTATACTCTGCTTGAAAGCTAAGAAGCAAGACCCACCAGTCTTTTCGAACGGCGGCATTAGACACAGAGCATCCTGGAGTACCGTTGGCCTCGTTCTTATTGAGAGTTGCAACTGCTTGGTGCTGTAGGTCTGCAACCGCATCCCGAGGCTTTGCCACAGCCGACTGGAACGTGGTGGCCAAAGCCAGAAGTTGAATAACCGGCACGAACATCCCGACAACGATGTAGATACAAAACGCCTTAGACGGCAGTTATCATGTTTGTACTCTGAAATTGTCCATCTGGTGGTAGCGGCTGTGCGCAGCGGTGAGGATACCTATTGGCTCTACTGCAGCATCCCTGAAGTGCTAGAAGCACGAAGGATGCTCTGCTTACTCCTTCCGAGTCTCGAGCGGATACAGCGTCAACTCCTCTCTTACCATGTGAACAGCTAGAGGCTCCGAGACTGTGTACGAAAAGATGAAGCTTGACTCGATCGTAACCATGAGCTCGTCCAAATCATGCTGGTAATCTTTGGTCGTGCAATGTGGGTGGGCGACGATAGAGGCAACTTGCCATCTAATAGGCTCGAACAGATGGTTATGATATGCCTGCAAATTAAAAAATACATAATTCGGCGACTTGTCCGGACTTTCGACAGCTACGGGTTAGTCGTGCCTGCGTTGAGGACGTGATCTCCGCTGCGAACCAGGGCTTGGTGGGGAAAAAGCAACACATAAAACGTGACGCCCTTGCATGTTTTAGCAAGAAGGTGTTTGTGAACACCACTCCAAAGAATTATAGAAGAGTTCTGATAATGCGCTTGGTGAGCCTGGTGATGATGGTGATGGAGAGTATAGAGAGAAGACAAGATTCGGACGAGAATGACGCTAGCACATCGCCTGCGCCTTCCTCGTGCCCAACCCAAATAGACACCTCAGCTCCTCCACTATGGAGCCTCGAATAGCAACGTTACTAGACCAGTCGCCCTACAGAAGATTCACCCTTGACCCTGCTGTCCTGGATGTTCCTTCGCCTGCTGCTACCCGCCCTGCTGAGCCTGGATTTGCTGCTGACGAGGCACGCTCCAGCCGTGATCATCAGAGTCAGGTTGATCATGTCGCGAGCAGAAGCAACCCAAATTCGACCGCATTGCAAGCGCATTCAGGTGCTCCCATTTCTGGGGTCCTGAACGGTACGGCTTCATCGTCTCATACTTTCCAGCTTACGCCTGGTCGTCAAACGCCACAGCATGTTGCCTTTCACAGTAGGGATAATGTTTCGGGACCGGGATCTACTGCACCTTCTCCGGATGCACGAAGAGCAAGAGACGATACCCAAAATTCTATCAGTATCTCTGGGAATGACATGTCTTTGATACAGTTACCAAAGCCGCCACAGGTCCCAAGGAAGACTACGAAGAGACCCAGGATACCGCCACTACTCCAGGGTCTGCACCAACCCCCTCCGCTACCACCTAAAAGTAGGCTGTTCCCGCCTATCACCAGTAATAACAATGACTTTACGAGTGACGTTGGGAGCCGACTTGGACTTGGCAATAGCTTCGCGATAAGTAGCACCGAGGAACTAGCCAAAGCTCGAGTAACATCCCATAAGTCGAATGAAGTCGAGAAAGGTGACGCCGATCAAGCAGCAGCTTCAGATGTTCGACCAACCGAATCGCATGAGACACGTTTGGCCAACGAAGACGGAGCGCACCCCGCACCAGCAACGAGGACTGCAAGTCAAGCTTGCCCAGGCAAGGCACCACGAAAGCGCAAAAGGTGGTCGCAGAAGGAGACCGATGACTTACTCCTTGGTGTTAGTAGGTTTGGCATTGGCAGATGGAAGCAAATTCTTGACTGTGCAGACTTCCATTTCCAAGGACGCACCGCCGTAGATCTGAAAGACCGATTCCGAGTGTGCCGCCCCGGTGAGGGCCTCAAAGCGAGGAAAGCGATTACGCCGGATGAGTCTGCAGCTGCGAGTAGTAACTCCTCTACGGAATTCAACAGCCAGGTCACAACCGCAACCTCGATCGAGCAAGCAGCCGACCAAGAGGTCTCTGTGGCGGCACACAAAACACCTGTTGGAGCAGAGTCCCCAGGTCCCACTTCAAGTGCTGCACCGAGCAAGACGATCATCTATGGTCCATTTCTAAAAAGCAAACGTCGAACCCGTCGTGAATTCAGCGACACGGACGACAAAAACTTGCTGAAAGGCTTCAAGAGACATGGTCCAGTGTGGCATTTAATGCGAGACGATTTCGAGCTAGGATTTGGCATGCGTCATCCCACAGACTTACGCGACCGTTTCCGCATTAGATATCCTGAGCTCTTTGCCAAAGCTGGCTACAAGCTGAAGCCAAAGGAAGAGCGTGAACTAAAAGCTCGAGCGAGCGAATCTGAGGCACAGGAAGCGCAAACAACTACGCATCAAGCAAAAAACATCGGCGAGAAGCACGCTTCCACAAAAGACGTCGTAGCTCAATCAAAGAGCAACAACGCAACACCTGGTGCTATCACTACTTCATCAGTTACAGTATCCTTCACCAACAGCATGACAACAGCTCCAACCTTGCAATTTGATAGTCTTCGCCCAACGCTCGACACAACAATAGACCTCACATTCGACGACGAAGACGAAGATGAAGATCGCAGTCCCATAGTTCTGAACCGTAACATTCTCCAATGGGCCGACGAGAACTCTCTCTCGCTCCCTCCAAGCACCACCGCAGCCCTGAACAACCACAGCTACATCACCGGCGACACACTACATAATCCCTTCACCGCAAGCGACGGCCTCCACATCAATCCCCTCGTCACTCTCAAATTACCCTCCACAGCGCACTGGAACTACATGATCCCGTCAACGACGGCACCACCACCCTCCCTACCCCCACCCGGGCCGCTGAAGCATCCCTTGCCTGCAAGTGCACCGGCCACAGCTACCTCGAGGACCGCGACGGATATGCGCACGCCGAACCTGCCGAACATCGTGTTTCCATATGTTCCTAATGCCAGTGCGAGGAATGCGGTGCATAACCTTCCTCCGCCGGCGGATATTTTGTCGTCAGGGCAGGCGGGGTCGGATGGTTGGCTGTGGATTGTATGATGTCCGAGATATAGATTTGGTGACTACGGGTTTGTTTGAGGCGAAGTAGTCACAGAGGGTATCACCATATAGAATTACTGCCTGTCTTCACACCATCTCCGCCCCTCACCGTCCCGTCTGACACAACGCAATGCAAAACTCTCTGAAGTCGCCCTTAGTCGCCTCTTCGACATCCTCCTCGACTACCCTTCCATACTTCTCCTCATACTCCGTCTTGACGCGCGCCAAATGCAGACGGTCCCAGTGCAGGCGCACGAGGCGCGAGATGAGCAGCTCGTAGCGCTGCTGGCGCTCGTGCTTGCTGGTCGACGCAGAATTGTTCTCGCGGGATTGGCGACCTGAAGTGGAAGGTTCGATGAGGTCCATGAGCGCGTGGTGGAGCAGCATAGCGTCGCGCGCGGGCCGGTTGATGACGCCATTGAGGATGTGGGCTATGACTTCGCCCTGGGGTTGTTAGCTTGAGGTGCTTGTAGTTGAGGAGGGTGGAGTGGAGACTTACGACGAGGTTGTTGCTCTTCCTCAGTGCGTCTCTCGCAAAACTACCCTGGTACTTCCTCTCGTACGTCCGCAGACACTCCCGCAGATGCGCATCGCTCCTCATACACACGACGCTCAACATGGTGCTCTCGCCGCCTTCCCTCGCCTTCAACGCCTTGTACAGCGTATCCACATCCCTGTTCCTATACTCGACCGGCCAGACATCCGACTCCTCCTGCCGCTCACCCTCAAGCGCCATGAGCACGGCTTTGCGGAACTTGTCGGCCTTGAGCTCCTTGTCCATGCACTTCGTCAGCGAGTCCGAGTAGCGCTTATCCTTGAACGAGTCTTTGATGGCGCGGATCTCGTGGTTCTGGCGGCCCATCAGGGCTTCGATCAGCAGTTCGCGGCGCGCGCTGTTGCTTTGATACCAGTAGTTTGCCCAGTAGCCCTCGCCTTCGTAGCGGCCAAGAGCGGTCACATATGCGATTTTGCCAAAGTTGCCGGTGGTTTTGAGCTTGATGTGTTTGGCGATGTTGATCCCCCGGCCTTGCACTTTGCAGTGGCGCTTGTACTCGGTGCGCAGCTCGAGCATCTGGTCATGTGAGAGCGCAGGGAGAATGTCAATTAGCGCGTCACTGTCGGGAGTGCGGGCTGAGAGGGCGTCGACAATGGCGAGAGCGTCGTCCTCGGCGTCGTAGACTCGGGCGCGCCGCTTCTCCTTTTCACGGCCACGGTCGCGGTCGTGGTCATCGTAGGGGTCTCGTTTGTCGTAAGGGTCTCGTTTGTTGTAAGGGTCTTGTTTGTCGTAGTTGTAGGCTTCGAGCGCGAGCTTGTCTTTGCGCTTCGATGGTGGGAGAGGGCTTGGTGACCGGCCTGATCGCGAGTGGGCGCGGTGTCGGCCATGGACAGACTGGCTGGATGCTCGTGGAGAGAGGCTGTCGAGGGGTTGGAGGTGGTCAATGTCGTCGTCGTTGAGCATCATGGCCTGTGGCATGGGGCTTATCGACTGGTACACGCCCTGGTACGCTTCAAGCAACGGACTCGGTGGAGGCATACCTCCGCCGCCTGGGAATTGACCCGGCATGCCACCAGGCACGATGTTGTGCATGTCTGGCCTGTTCCCACTTACAGACAGCCTGTCCATGCGCTGCGTAAGACCATCAGGTCGGCCACCACCACCTACTGAAAGGCTGTGAGGGCGCATACCTGGCGATGGCGGCGCATTGAGCTTCCCTCCACCTCCTGGCACCATCTCGACGACCTTGCGACCATCGTATGCATTTGGCGCGCCTGAGCTCGACTGTGCGCGGTGGTGCTCTGGCCGCGGAGAGTGCGTCCCCATGGGCGGCGGCGGATACTGCGGCTGGGCCACGGGCGGCGGGGCGGGAGCATGTGGCATAACGGCATATTGGGGCTGCGCTGGCGGTGGAGGATACGCGGGACTCGTTGGCTGGGCCGTGTGTCTGATGGCTGGCTGATGGGCTGAGCTGACGACGGGCTGCGCTGTGAATGTAATCTTATCTGGCGCCTGCGCATACTGGAAGCTCGAGGCCGGGTCTCTCGTGGGCGCGGTTGTGTACGCAAACTGCTGTCCAGTGTGAGGCGCATACTGAACATTGGGCGACTGCGTGTAGGCAATGGGCTGCTGGTATTGGGCGGCCGCCTGTGCCTGCTGCATGTAGCCAGGGCGCTGGTCGGGGGGCAGATCGGCATAGTTCCCCATGGTGATGGGGTCGTTCACGGTCCTGGCGGCCATTGTCTCAGCACTCGTCGCGTCTGGTCTCTGGCGAGATGGTTCGAGGCGCAACCTGAAGCTTTTGCAGAGTACTCACGTCGGATATACCTGTGGCTGCCTAACCTCGTACTGCGGGGTTCCATTTGGCGCGTACTCAGCTGCGCTGTAATGCTGACCCGGCGCAGATTCGCGCACATGGCTGTGGCTGCGGCTGCGGCTGCGCTCCCTTGCGCGTCCTGGCGACTTGGAGCGCGACCGACGCGACCTGTCGTCTGGGCGCAGAGACATGGGGCTGAGATGGTGGTGTCGTTGGAGCACGACTGCCTGACTCGTCCTCTGTCTTCAGTCTGCGTGCGCGGGAGGCTGGCAGCACAGTGCGGCGGGCTGGAAACGCTGGGAACGACTCTTGGACCCCATTGTGGAGGCCCCGCTACAGCGGTTACTCCTATTCAGCGTCGCTTGCGCCCGTGAGGCTCTACCGCAGTGGGTCAAAGGCGGTGAGCAAATCATACAAACGTCAAACATGGCACGCATGGAAGTAAGCCACAAGGTGGACATGTGCTTTGCGCCGCAGTCAGCTCGCTCGCTTGCTGTTAGACTTCTGGCTCGGCCGTGTTGCTTTTGACCGTCACCATTCGTGTTTCGCAAGCGCTCCGCGAGAGCGTGTTGAGTCCCATTTCCACATTTATCGGCAGGAATCGCGAAAAGCGACTTGCATGGCAGGGAAACCCGGTCGGAACGGTGCGGCAACTCACCGCCGGCAACCGCCCTAAGGCTCTAAATCTGGATAATTTTTTGAAAGGACTTCCAGAATTGCTCATAGCTCAGGGAGATGGTGGAATCTGGGCATGCTTCTCGAAACGAGCGTGCTCATCTGCTTGAGCCGTCCAGTCATACTCAACGCTTCAGTCGGCCAGATCCACAAAGCAACGCGGCGACGCCATTATGTGGTGGGAAGCGATGCAGCTGAAGGGTGCGTTCGGGCGGCGTCCGTGTACCTGAGTCAATGTACTCGTATAGATAAGGCATTGCCAGACGTGTTTCTGTCCCATCTGTTTGCCTGATCATTTATTCGACATGTTGTCTACAATCGCCCATCCAGATAACCTCCAACCACAATCGCAACTCATTCAACTACCCCAGGAGATCAAAAACATCATCTTCGATTTGTGCTTCACCACTGATGGCGCCATCGTTGAGCCAATCTCGAGCAAGAGCCCTCCAAAGGGTGATGTCCCGCGTCGAATGGGAGTGAATCTGTTGCAAACCTGCCGCAGGCTCTACCATGAGACAGATCGTCGGCCGTTGTTCAACCAAAATACATTCCGTTTCAGCACAGTCGACCGCACGAGAACGTTCCTCAAGACACTCGCGCCTCACCACAAGACGTATATCCAAGACGTTGAAATCGACGCGCAGCATGTGCACTATGCTCATCCTGGACTCGCTCGCGAATGGCTGCACTACCTCTCGTGGGGCAACGGCCAATGGGACGAGTCTCTGGGTTCTTTGCATGTGGACGCTCCAGGACTCAAGTGCCTCCGATTAAACTTCGAATCGTGGCCGAAAATCCCCTTATCCAGGGTTGAGCTTTGGAACCTTCTCCGTAACATGGTGTCGAAGGTTGAAGGACTCGAGCGGATCATCGTAGCTGGGTCGAGCAAAGGCGTTGCAATGGCCAAGCGAGCTCCCTTCTCTCCAGTCCACTTTGTTGGAGGTGACGATGTCGGTTTCGACGACCTGGTTCCACGTATGTGGTCTGCTGTGGGAGCGTCAGACGAGTCGAAGATTGTGAGATGGACTCGTCAAGATGGAAAGCTACAGCTTGAAGTGGTGACAAAGTCCCACCTGCTCAAGCATGTAGACCCCTGCTGGTACGGTCCTTCGGTGAGAAGAAGCCACACAGATCCTTGGCCAGAGAACGGTTCCTGCACCTGGTTCGGCTATCAGAACCGAGACTCGGATGTCACAGAGCCCACAACAAAGGGCTTCAATCCCAGCGCCGCCGAATGATAGGTCTCGCAGGATCCCAAGGACCATGAATCTCATTCTTGTACTTCTGCAGTCCGATTAGCCACCAGCTGCAGATGCCCATTACGAGGAAAGTGAGGAAGCTCCCAAGCACCACTCCCGTAACAAAGGCACCCGTTCCCCCTCCAGTCAGCGTTATGAACACACCACCCCACGCAGCTGTGATCAGCACAAGCGTAAGGGCGAGATGACCTTGCCAGGAGCGTGCTCGAAGCTCGCGGCGAAAGATTGGAAAGAGACCAAAGACTTCAATAGAGAAGAGTGTTAGAGAGAACACGTGTGTAGTAGAAGGAAGTCGCGAAGCAAGCACGGTGGACGCCATCATAGCGGAGTTTGTTGAGATGGATGCTGGAAGTCTGTAGCATGATTAGTGTGCATACCATACAATTTGTTCATGCATCTCACTGAGCCCCCGGTCCGCTACTGTAGTCGAAGAAAGCAACGTTCATCATGAGTAGCCATGTACTAATGGCCCAAATCGAGTCGCTTGTCGTCGATTTTGTCAAAGACTTGAGAATCGGGCTGAGACCTAGTAAGGCGGCATAGATCAACACAGCTGACTTCACAGTCGACATCCGTTGCTGGTATCGAGATGGCGGGGATGGTATTGACTCAGGAAGCGTTTCGCTTGCGTCGTCCCCGTCTGGCTGCTTTTCTTGCGTGTCATTAGTTACGTCCAGCTCTTGTCCTTGCCAACGATCCCACAAGATCCAGGCCAGAACAGTGCACATGGTCGCCCAACCCACTACTGACAGTGGTGAGACGTTTCCTTGGATAATGGCGACAAAACAGCAGCAGAAGATAGCCACCGACGCAAGATGTTGCACAATGATAGTGGTGTCGGCCATGAGCGACCAAAACTCGTATGGCTGCAGACGCGGATTGCGCTGCAAGTGATCAAGGAACGTCTTTTCATCTGTGTAGTTATCAGGGACTGCGATGGTTAGTCTCCGCTCACCGCACGATCCGTTTTTCGACTAACAAGGTTGCTTGAACCAGAGCAGCTTCTTGTAGTTGCTCTTTGACCGGCGGCTGGTACTGCGCGATGCATCTCTTCTTCTTCTACCAGACGCCGATGGCTTGAAGAAGGCATCTAATGGATCTAGCAGTCGACCGGACTCCATGTTGCCGCCTTTGTGCGAACAAAGTGTGGTGTTGCTGTGGCGTAGTTGAGCTCCTTGATAGGTTGTCGGTAGGAATGTGCACGCCAAGACATTGAACTTCACAGATCACACATATGCCGTCAATGTGCAGGCACGAGGATTGAGGTTTATAATCAGGACTAAAACTAACGCTGAAAAGGAAGTAGAAACAGTCTAGTTATTACGCTAATGGGTATATACTGAAGCAGCAACTACAACCGAATCAGAGCATCGACTACGGCCGACATCGAGACTTGTTTGACTGATTCAATGTCTGCCAGGCTACAAGCAGCCTCCTCCATCGCGGCACAGTCGCGCGTCCTGCCTTGACAACATAGCCCTTCTGCCTCAACGTCCTTCCAATCTCCATGTAACTCTCCACTGCAACACGGATAGGGCCCGCAGCTTCCGATGGTAGTTGCTCAATCGAGTGCTTGGAATCATTGTACAGCGAAAAGGCCTTGTCCAGAAGACGATTGCGGATGCTTTCTATCCGTGGGCCAGAGGGCTCCTTCAGGACTTGTTCTTGAGTCAGACCTGCATCTGACAGCCATGTAGTTGGAAGATACACCCGACCAATCTTGGCATCGACAGCAATGTCTCGCGCAATGTTGACGTATTGCAATGCGACGCCCATCAGGTTCCCTGCGTTCTCTACTTCGCGCTGCTTCTCTTTGCTCAATTTGCTGCGATATGTCCGAAAGATCAGCTCGATGCACATCTGAGCTACTGTACCAGCCACGCGTTCGGAGTACAGTTTGAGGTCATCCTCATTTGATATAGGAGGTGTTGCAGTGTCAAAAGCCAAGTCCATATCGAATCCAAGCAGCAAGTCTTGCAAGGGCTGACGCGACAGCTTGTCTGTAGGCAGTTGTACGAGAGCTGAGCGTGTATCAGCAGGGAACTTGGTGTGGACTAGCTTGATGAGCGCAGGTCTTGACCTCGGCCCATTGTAAGCAAGATCCAGGAATTGGTTGAGGAGAGCTATCCACTCCTTTGCTTCTTCAGCGGTAGCGGCGTTGTCGACCAGATCATCCGCCACACGACAGAACGAGTACAGCAGCAGCAGATCAGTGCGAAGGAGCCCTTGGAACGTCGAAGACGCAAGGTAAAAGCTTCTGCTCTTGCGCTTCAATCTTTGTACAGCCTCCCTAAGACCTTCGAGGCGAGCGTCGTCATATCGTTTCGGTGAGGTGAACAAGGCACTCATCAGGATTACTGGCGAAGGCAACTGAGGCGCTGGGTCTGGGAACAGCGACGGGAACGTGTGCAAGATAGCGAGGGCATTGTCAAAAGCGACCAACCCAAAGACAATCAGCGTATTCGTGGCGAGGAAGAACAAAGCCTCCTCAATCTCCAATCCGTCCCACAACTGAATGCCATGTTTCGTACCCGAGCTGATCACCCATGTTCCTCGGCGCAAAGCTAACGTATCGACAATCCAGAGGTAGAGTGTAGGCAGCGCAATGGGAAGTGCTGTGTTCGAGAGAGGTAGCCCAAGGATGAACTGGTACGCAAGAGTCCATAGCATCAGCAAGACTGGGGCAGCCCAGACAAGAATCAAACCCGTGTACGTGCCCGTCACATTAGCCTTCACACAGTACCACCCGTAGGCGGTTATTCCTGAGATGACAGCCTGGCCAAGCAGCCTCTGGTAGCGCCATGGCGCCGGCGAGGAGGGAGTTGCGGCGCGCAAGTAGGTGGGCTGGTAGGTGGGCTTGCTGAGCAGCAAGTACAGCAGCGACGTGTTGTAGGTCTGGATGACGAAGAAGAAGACCTCCTCAAGGGGAATGTCGAACAACGTCGGGCCGATAATCACATGGCTTGGGTAACTCCATATGCCTGTGCGAATGAGGTACGAGTCCCATGGGATAGTCGCGGAGACGGCAATCTGCAGTGTCAGCGTGGAAACAGCCAGGCGAGGGCAAGTCGACATACAAACACCAGGAAGCCGACGCGGTAGGCATCGAGTTTGGAGAAGAGCGGGCGGTAGAGCAGCGTGAGCAGCACGGCCGGCGGGATGGTGTACTTGACATGGCTGGTCACTGCGTATCAGCATAAAGTTCTCCCCGAGGCAGGGCGCATTCATTCACATACACGAGCGCGTAGTCGGTGCCCATGATCGTCGCGACTGTCGACCCGGACGTGGTTCGAAAAACGTGCACTTTCACGTCAATTCGAGAACCACAATGCAGGGAAGAGACTAGCAGCCGCAGCGAGAGGGCGTCAGGCACAGGAAGAACTCAACACACTGCATCCTGATCGCTGCCCGCCGCCGCCGGTTGCCGACTGCGGCCATGGGAAAGTCAGATGCACGTTGCTGGATGAGGCTTGTGCGGCTGCTTAAGCATTTCTCTGACATCATAGACTCTGCCTCCCGCACCTGCCGCGTCCAACGTCGAGCAGACGTCAGCGACCAATCGCCGCGCCGCACATTGCATCATGCCAAAGTGTTGCTCGCCTGCTCAACACGCCATCACCTGTCCGGCAAGACATGTGAAAGCTTTCAAGACTGTCATGCCGAGTGCCACATGCTTGCCAGACTAAAACCCAATGGATGTACAATCTTGACGAATTCCCCAGCACGCTGCTCCAATGTGCACAGTACCCGTTCATACATGATGTCCCATAACAGACGCGGCAGGAAACCACCAGCAAAGCACAATGACAAACACCCGTAGGTTGTCTCTCCGCAGTCCAACTTACACGTCTGACCTGCTCCCAGCTACCTCTCCGGCAACTTTGCCCCGGTAACCAAAACATGGACTCCAACGCCCGTTACCTGGACCGGAAATCTTCCTAGCGAACTCAATGGCGGCATGTACGTTCGCAATGGCGGCAATCCCATGGCCAACTCGGATCTTGGACGTGAGGCTCACTGGTTCGATGGCGATGGCATGCTGTCTGGAGTGTGGTTTGGGCGTTCGACCAACGACGCCAACGAACCCGACGTTCACTTCGTCAATCAGTTCATCCTCACAGATGTTTATCTGTCTGGCATCGAGAACACTTCTCTGCGGACCCCAATCCTGCCTAGCATTGCAACATTGACAAATCCCGCATCTAGCCTGTTTTGGATTATCTGGAGAATCATGCGTACTGTCTTCATCGTCCTACTCTCACACTTGCCCGGCTCGAAGTTGACCATCAAGCGCATCAGTGTCGCCAATACCAGTGTTTTGTATCATGATGGAAGAGCGTTGGCAACGTGCGAGAGCGGTCCGCCCATGCGTGTCACACTGCCAGAGCTGGAGACCGTCGGCTGGTTCGACGGAAAAGCTGTAGATGGAGAACCAGAGCAGAAAGATGCCGACAAAGAAGAGGGACCTGCACTTGGCGGGACAGGGCCGCTGAGTTGGATGCGAGAGTGGAGTACTGGCCACCCAAAGGTCGACAGCTCGACTGGTGAACTGGTCTTGTTTCACTGCAGCTTTGCTCCACCATACGTACAATACTCATTGATTCCATCCACGGACTCCAACAAGACAGACCATCAATTGGCAGACAATGCAGGTCGGATCATCAACGCCGCGGTTCCTGGATGCACTGGTGGAAAGCTTATGCACGACTTTGGTGTGTCCAAACACAATACAGTCATTCTCGATCTTCCACTCAGTCTCACGCCGGTAAACCTCGCCAAGAACAGCCCCGTTGTGGCTTACGAACCTCACAAGCCTGCTCGGTATGGTGTCTTCCCACGTCAACATCCAGAGGCAGTACGTTGGTTCGAGACGGACGGTTGCTGTATTTTCCACACTGCCAACACATGGGACGAATTCGACTCAGAAGGCAATGTTGCCGCAGTCAGCCTTCTGGCATGTCGTCTTACCTCTGCATCCGTCGTCTTTAGTGCAGGAAACATTGTCCCTCCACCGCACCCAAATCACAAGGACGCAATAACCGAGAAACCAATGTCTTTCTTCGCCAAATACGACGACAACGACCAAGATCCGGAGAAGTACCCATCCGATGAGACTTCTCCACTGATATCTCATAGAGATGTTGCCCCTAACCCTTTCGGTGCTTCTTCAAGCTTGCCGGTATCCGACGACGACGAAGAACAATGTCGACTATATTACTATCGCTTTTCTCTGGATTCCGCGACCGAAAACATCATTACGCATCAGTTTGCCCTTGCAGCCATACCCGTCGAGTTTCCTACAGTCTCACCACTGACCGCTATGAGTTCTGCGCGCTACATCTATGGTTGCAGTACTTCGGTTGAGTCTTTTGGGTCAGCGTTGGGAAAGGCCACTAAAATTGATGTCATTGTCAGATTCGACGTTCAAGCCCTACTTGCACGTGCTCAGATCGAGCCGCCAGATCCAATCACTGGCTGTGTGGATAACCGTACTTTCGAACAGATCATGGCATCGAATGACCCCAACGACCCGATCAAGGTTTTCAAGCTTCCACCACAGCATTACGGACAGGAAGCCACATTCATTCCTCGATCAAGACGTGGTTCGGCGACCAACAAGAACACAGCTTTTGATGAAGACGATGGCTACCTCGTCTTCTACGTATTTGACGAGCACCAGCTGGATGAAGCCGGCGAGTGCAAGGAAGACGCGAAGAGCGAACTCTGGGTCCTTGATGCCCAGACAATGGCGCGCGTCGAATGCAAGATTCAACTGCCAACCCGAGTTCCTTACGGTTTGCATGGGAACTGGTTCACAGAGGAGCAGATCAAGCGACAGAAGCAAGTGGAGAAAGTACGGGCGCTGCCGGCAGCCGCTGCGGATACCAGATGGGGCCGCATCAAACGAAGCATACATGGGAGTCTGGGTTAATACCACATTGTACATATCTACGCATTGTCACACGGCGCTCAAGCCGCACATAGGCACATACGCTGCCAATAATGATAATATTCCAAACAAAACCATATACATGGACTTCACAATACACAACCCCATTCTACAGGCCTTAGATCCGGCACGTGCGGTGAAGTTGGCGATACTTGCCGTCACACCACTTATTACTAAATTCCACCCTATAGTGGATAGTCTCAAGCGGCAATAAGGTTTGTGACGCAGTGACACGAATCGACGTGTTGTGAGATGGAATCATCCGTGATCAGCGCAACCGGTCGTGCAAATTGCAGATCTTGCTGGGCGGCTGATACACAGTATGGGGCCATTCTATCGGACAAGAGCTTTCCCTCTGACCGTTAGAATAGCCACAGCTCGATTCGAAGCCGCGGACGCCCTGTGTGCCCGCGTCACCAAACATCCGCGTGTCGTACACGAATACCAAGCTTTCAGCTCACAAATCTTAAAAAGCTTAGCTACGCCATGGTCAAATTGCGCGTCGATCGGTATGGTATCTCCGAAAATTTCATTGCTAAAGTTTCGTCGTCTTGCTGTAGTCATGACCTCATTTTCCCAAAACGGTAGCACTAACACTGCGGCACGCGGTTTCTATTGGGCCCCAAGCTTTACTCATATCACTTTGCTACGATAGCGTGCCCGAGTCCTCCGTGCAGTCCATCGATGTGAGAATGATGTTTGAGGAAATGCGGCATTCGAGACCCTGTAGATTTTTGTGGTTGACAGGCATCACACGATCGATGTCATCATTGACGTAACAGCATTTAGCGCTCAGATATATGAGATAGCGATGCTGCTGATTCTGCAATCGAATAATTCACATATCGAATACCAAGCTTTACTTGCAGTAATCAGCTCTTGTCGCAGACTTAGCAAGCATGGCGTCTCATCTTGTCGCTCGAGGGAACAACGCCCTCAACCTCAACGGTTAGCCTTGGATTCTATGGATATACATCATATCGATACTAATATTTCAAAGGCAACACTGTAAACGGTGCCACAGCTGATATCGCCATCACAACACATGGCTCGGATCTCTACTTTGCCATTTGCTCAGCCATGGGCTTCGCGGGTTTCTGCTTCATCGGACTCGCCTTCCGCAAGAACCGCAGTGACCGTCTCTTCCACTACATCACCGCGGCCGTTGTCTTCGTAGCATGCATTGCCTACTTCACTATGGGTTCCAACCTTGGTTTCGTCCCAATCGCAGTCGAATTCCCTCGCAGCAATCCCGTGGTTCGCGGCACTCTTCGCGAGATCTTCTACGTCCGATACATCGATTGGTTCATCACGACACCACTTTTGCTCCTCGACTTGCTGCTCACGGCTGGCATGCCCTGGCCCACAATTCTCTGGGTCATCCTTGTTGATGAGATCATGATTGTTACTGGATTGATCGGCGCGCTGGTTGTCAGCAGGTACAAGTTCGCCTACTTCACCTTCGGTAAGCTCTATATGCCATAAATCCCGCAAACAACAACTAACCCGCTCCAGGCTGCATCGCCCTCTTCTACATCCTCTACCAGCTCATCTGGGAAGCCCGCCGTCACGCCACCCGCTACGGCTCCGAAGTCAGCAAGTGCTTCACTTACTGCGGTTCCCTGACCGCCTTCCTCTGGATCCTGTACCCCGTCGCCTGGGGTCTCTGCGAGGGAGGTAACGTCATCTCGCCCGACTCGGAAGCTATCTTCTATGGTATCCTCGACTTCATCGCCAAGCCCATCTTCGGTGCTCTCCTCATCTGGGGCCACCGCAACATCGATCCCGCGTCGATCGGCATGGCGATTAAGGACTACGACGGCGATGCGGTCGTGAGGGAGAAGCGTGCTTTCAACCCTCCTCTCGATGGACCTGCCCACACCAACGGTACCAACGGTGTTAATGGCACTGCTCCCCACGTCAACGAGGTTTGAGCGTGTTCGTGCCTTAGTTGCACGCTGCGAATATATCCACTTGTTATGAATGACCAGAATGAATGGAACTCCTATGGGGCCGTGTTTAGGCCAATAATGTTGTAATGGAAACAGGGAGAGAATGGAGTATAATGTACTATAGTTTATGATACTACCAGCACTCGTTCGTACGTCTGCTTTTCCCAACGTCGAGCTTGTCACTTGATAATATGCCCGTGTTGATACGTAATAATGCACTTGATCAATTGCAGAATTGTTTAAAGACGTGACGTGCTTATAGTAACGGCACACCATCACGATATGCATCTGTGTCATAGCAGAACAAGGAGGTAATTCATCATGCAGAGTACGTTTGAAAAACAGCCGGTCATGGCATGAAATGGGGTATTATCATTAACGTAAAGCTAGCTCATAAAACTAATTGTAAATGCTCAAGATGTCCGTCGAGTTGTTGTACTCAGTCGGCGCACACTTCTCAGTGTACCCACCAAACATCTCTCCCCTCTGCTGGACGAAATCGGTAAACGACCCCTCGGAGCAGCTACCTCCAGGGCCAACAGCGCACTCCAACGGCTGCGGGTCCTGGTTGACAAGAACACGGACGTAGGTTCCAGCAGGATATCCGTAGCTGTCGCAGGTCATCCTCTCGATGGCAATGTTTGTCAGGAACGGCAGGATGCGCGAGGAGCGCCATGCACGCTGGTAGTTTTGCTGTGTGAGGGGCATGGTGTCGTTGATGTTGGCGGCGCCGGCGAATGCGGTGTTGTTGAAGATTCCAAGGGCAACGGCGACGGTAGGCGGCAATTCACGGTGGGTGAAGGAGACGTACAAGTCCTGGGTGGAGTTGCCGGCGAGGAGAGACTGCGCGGTTGCGTTCAGCCAGGGGTAGCCGAGGACGCCGGAGATCTCGTTACCGTAACCGGTGTTGTAGAAGTACTGGATATCGTTCATGTATTCAAACTGGAGCCACTCGTCTGCACTGAAGAGCTCGAGCGAGCAGAAGGGAGACGAGCCGCGGATGACAGTCTCGTAACCGCACAGCTGCTGCATAGCTGTGATGTCGTTTGCGGTGAAGTTGAATCCGGGAGCGAAGTCGTGGAAGCGCTCAATAATGGGCTTGGTATAGACAGTCTGGAACTCTCCAGACTGGTCGCTGCCGAATGAAGAGCTGTACTTGGGGCAACCCTTGTAAGGAGTCAACGAGTCGGCACCCTCAGAGTCGTCTTCTGACACGGTCACCCGCTCGGTCTCGTTGCTCTGGGTGACAAGACCTTCGATGAAAGACTTCGCGCTAAGCTCAGTACGCTCGGCTGTAGATGTCCATACTTTCTTTGGGTTCTTGAGCCCGGGGTAACGAAGGCGAACCTCTGTGCCCAGCTTGTAGGATTCGAGACGTCCAACGGTGGTCAAGTCCTCTAGCTCCTCGTCTGAGATGGGCGTCTGCCACTTCTGCAGGAAAGACAGGGGCCCTGCAGACTTCCAGTTCACGGACATGTTGCCCAGCTTGTCTGTGAAGGGCTCGATGTACTCCTCGTAGTCGAAATCGTTGGCGTAAATTGCGGCATGGCGAACGAGGTATGCTGCGCGAGTGACATTGCAACCTTGTGGTGTAGCAGGGTCGGATTGCGGGTCCTCAAAGTACGGGGCAATACTTTGGTCAGGTTAGCATTATATTTGGGTGACAGGCAGCTCTGAATTGAAATCATTCAGTAATCAGTTTATAAAGACCTACCCAGCAAGATGTGTCAACGGGTCGAAAGAGTAGGCTGCATTGGCAGCGTTGGCCAGAGCGAGGGACAGGAGCGCTGAGGAAAGCATTGTGGGCTGGGAGTTTGCTACAGAGACACAGCTACGGTGAGCGACGCGTCTGGCCGGCCTTTAAGGGCTGTACCTCTCCCATGGCGCAAATTGCAACATGGAAAGCTGAATCCAGCTCTCGGATCTTCGGCATTGTGGATTTTCGACGCTACATGGCAAACATAGGCAGACATGACGCTGGAGATGGCTGTAAACAGGGCAGAGTCAAGCTTCCTTGGTCCATGCTTCACCGTGAGAGGAAAGGTCGCCGCATTTGACGCGTCCGGACCCGCATCGGCTGGTTCCGCTACGTCATAATAGGTACTACAACAAGACGACGATCACGGAACAAACTTTCGTGTGGCTCGAAAGGCACATCGGTGTGTGGCAGAGAATCGCAGTGATTGGTATGCAGCTGCCCGAGCCACGAATGAGCCGTGTTTCAAACATTTCGCCAACGCTAGAATACCACAATTAAGGCTTATCCCAGCCACAACACCAGCCCCTAATAGCAAGCATCGACATCCTCAGCATCATACATGAACTGACTGTTTATGCTGCCAGCGCTCTGCGCTGTAAGCTTTGTACATTGAGCTCCAACGCATGACATTCGTCCTCTTTCGCATGCAGAAGCTTCTGCAGAACCTCCTTCTCCGACCGTAGTGCCTGTAATTTCCTACCCACACTTTCACGGTATGCCCCGTTCTCCTGCACAATCGCTTCTACCCGCGACCACTCACTTGGCGTGACCTCGGCTGAGTTTCCGCTCTGTTGCTGCGACAACTGAAGGGTTTTGGCTTTGAGCTGTGCCTCGAGATCGGCAACTGTTTCCCTCCATGCTTGGTGCGCTGTCATGCGATTCAGGTCGTCGATGTTAGCGCCTCCCCTTAAAGTCTCAACCTGCGTGACTAGGTCTGAGTTCCTCTTCTCCAGCTCAAGTACGCGCTGCTCAAGAGCTGCAGACTTGGCAGCCGCGAAGAGATCGTTTGTGGCCCGACGTTCGATGAAGCTTCCTGGACGTCCCCGAGTAGGGCTCCTGGTTCCTGCTTGTGATTGCAACCGTTCGACGTCTCTTGTCTTCTCTGCGAGCTTGATTCGCACAAGCTGTACGTTGGCCAAATCTTCGTCCCGTAGAGCTGTCATCGCCTCTAGTTGTCGGTCCTTTTGGGCTAGCAGACCGCGTATCTTGATGTTGTTCTGTAGGTCTTCATCCCGCAGTGCCCAAATCGCTGTGTGTCGTTTCCATAGCTGCTCTTTCTCTTCCTCAAGCTTCTTCAACCGGGTCGTCAGCTCTTGGTACTCGGCTGGCTCGACTGAAACGACAGGATCTGCTCGCTCGATGTAGATGAGCTTCGACATTAGTGCTGCAAGCTGAGACTCTAGGGGGCCGGGAACGTGCGGTGCAGGTGCTGGTGAGACAGGCTCGTCGTTCAGCTCATCTGCGTAGAGCATCACCGGGATGGATGTTGGTGTCTTTTCGGGATATGCTGGAGTCTGCTCTTCGCCATCCAATGTCGACGCAAGAGACTCTGTGTCATCTTCCACCTCGCTGCCAGCGTTCGTCCATTGACTTTGTAGTGTAGTGTTCAATATCGGGGGCACAATGCTAATAGCAGGTTCTTTGACGGGTTCATCCTTCCAAGCCTCAAGGATAGGTCGCTCGGTTGGCGGAGTGGGTTGTTGGCGCCGCGGCTGCCATATTGCTGGTATGACCACTTTGCTCACAGGCCGAGCGGTAGGCTGTTCGTCCCCGAAAGCTGTCTCAGATGACTGGTCTGAGTCGTATCCTTTGACTTGTGAGAATGATTGCATTGAGGCTACTGATTCTGGACGGCCTCCATAAAGTGAAGCGATCGAGTGCACCGATGCTGTCCGCTCCGAACGAGGTGCCGCACGCTGTGGTGTCCACATCTCTTCGATTATTATAGGGAGTATTAAATAGATTTGTAAGAATTATCGGCGTATATGTATGCGTCCTGCGATACAGATACCCCGCTTAATCTGGTATGGGCGGTAGTTGTGTGTGGTGTGGATTGATCTGTCAAAGACATAATCGAGTTAGAGATTGGACGTGGGCTTATATTCTTACATCCAAATTGGTCTGCTGTAGTGGCGATTCACAGTCACACGCTGAAACGGTACTGCGACGGAGGAGTGTACATGGTTGAACCCGCGACAGGAATAGCAGAGTGACAGCGGCAGACGGCAGTAGGCTTGGCTCCACCATTAAAGATTCTCAGAAAACTGACGTTTCTGCGATGGTTTTACGCTGTCAGGTATTGGAATTTGGTTCGCTTGACTCAAGGTGCGGACTGACACGTATGGTACTTTGATTGCTTCAAGGCTTGCTAGATGCAGAATGTTGAGCATTTTGCCATAACATAGATTGTTCTAAGAGAACATGAAAATGAACATTTTCACGGTGTACAACACAGGCGAGGCTGCAGGTTTGAGGAGGTCCAAGGTTCGACAAGTAGGTTCTGAAACCTCTACAGTTGCAAGCACGAACTCGCTAAACGTCGCAACGTTGCCCATGTCACAGAGTTGATGCCTTCTCTGCACTAGGTGCCTCAGCCGTGCATCGCAGACGCGACATCTTCCAAAGCAAGGGATATGGAATGGTTGGATGTCTTTGTTGGCATCCGATTTGACCGTGTTTATGTGGAGCCTACGTTGTTCAAACATCATACCTGTCCGACTCATGCTCCACCGGCCTGTACACAAAATACTCAAACTCAGCCTTCTTCGCTGTCTCGTTCAGGTCGCTCGCCGCAACACCCACAAAAGCCCCGGTGAAGCTTCCGTGCGCTTGGTGCCCGCCACACTCATCACTCAGGATGCTCGCATCGTACACCGGCCCAATCTTCTTCAGCTCCTCTCCCTCTAGTGCATAAGAGAACTGCAGCGCCTTGCCTCTGATACTGAGCGCCAACCTTACGTTCCCTTCTTGCGGAATCTTCACCGGATCGGCGAGAGGCATTTTGAGGTTGCCGTCTGGCCACGATGCCTCGGAGGTCAGGATGAGTAATTCCCGATTGCCATCTGCATCTGCAGTGACCGTCATATAAAAGAAGTTGAACCGACAGTAATACGCCGTGAGCCCGGCGAATTGTCTCTCATCAGTCGGCGAGAAAGTCAGCGTTGTTTCGGCATCATAGGAGAAATGTGTCTGTCGCCGTGCGACAAGCGCTTGCTCAAACCAGCTACCGATCGCTTCACGGCCGGTGAGTTGAAGCAGATTGTCTTGCACGGTGAAGATGCGTTCTGGCTCAGGCGTGCGCAGCCACTGGAAGTCTTTGTGTAAACCTGTAGAAGCGGAGAATGTATATCGCTTTTCTTCCCAGTATTCCGTATCGTCACGACTTGCAGGCAGGTCGACGTAGAGTGATGGTACAGGGCCGTCCTTGACATAGAGCCAATCATCGTCGCTCCAGTACGCTTCCTGTATTGCGGTTTCACGGCCTAGAACACAACGCCGATTTTGGGTCGTTGGACGTCCCGTAAGATGAACAAGGTAGACTTTTCCCTCTGGGGTTTCAACAATGTCACCGTGACCGGCTCTTTGTAAGGCTGCGAGTGGAGCGTCCTTGGATGTGAGAATGTGCTTTTGCGGATGTAACTCGTATGGGCCCCAGATGTTGCGAGATCGTGCTAGGGTACAGGCGTGTTCATACGCTGTTCCACCCTCAGCGGTCAGGAGGTAGTACCATCCGTTCCGTTTGTAGAGGTGCGGGCCTTCTACCAAATCCAGATCTGTGCCATAGAATATCGTCTTTGTGGGCCCAACCAACTTGGAGCTCTTGGGATCCCACTCTTGCAATCGAATGCCCGCGAAAGATCTTGGTCGCCGACGGTGATCTTGCAGCATGTTGACGAACCACTTTTTGCCGTCGTCATCATGGAATAGAGACGGATCGAATCCTGAGGAGTTGACATAAAACGGATCAGACCAGGGCCCTTCGATGCGGTCTGCCGTGACGATGTAGTTTGGCGTGTCCTTGAAAGAACCGTCTTTGCGCTTTACATCGGTGTATACCAACCAGAACTTCTCTCCATCGTGGCTTAAGCATGGCGCCCAAACTCCACAACTGTCCGGGTTGCCTCGCATGTCAAGCTGGCTCTTCCTGCTCAGAGGCCGGGTCACAAGTTCCCAGTTCGCCAGATCCTTAGAGTGGTGAATCTGGACACCGGGGTACCACTCGAAAGTTGAGGTAGCGATAAAATAGTCATCTTTCACACGGAGAATGGATGGATCGGCGTTGAAGCCAGGCAGAATAGGGTTTCGTACAAGAGGCATTGTAGAACGGAGTTTGTCGAATATCCTCAGATCCAAAAGAACATCGCATATAAGTTGCCATTGACAGGACTTGATTACCTGTACATAAGGCTGAAGTCGTGAGGAGAGAGGTCCACATCTGCATTTAGCCGGGTGGTATTAGCCCGAGTATCCGATGCAAACTTATGAGAGCTCGGCCTTGCCATGGAATTCGGCAAACAGCGAAGTTGTTCCTTCGCATCTTTCCTCTGGTGCGGTGTGCATGCGGTGTGCTACGAATGTAAAGTCCTAGCTCTTCTGGAAGACATCGAACTTCATATGCCCCACTAACTCGGAATGAGCATGTAAGCTAGCCCCTCCTGGCCCGTCAAGTACACCTGGCCCAGCTCGAGGCTCACAGCAAGTATCGATCACATCACTTGGTGCTGTTGTCGTAAGACACGACAGACTGAAGAGACTGAAGCACCCAATACCCTCAATCTCCGCCATCGGCGTGCGGGATGCACCAGTCACAAGTAAGGGACGCGTGTGACGATACGGCAGCCCATCAGCGCCACGGCTCTTGGTATTCTTGACCCCCAATGCCCAGCTTCAGCGCGGCGCCATGAGGCAAATTTTTGTATTGGGCTGCGCAAAATCGCCTGATCAGGCTTGCATACCGTGTATTTTGTTGCTGTACAAGTATCACTATTCGACGGTCTCGCAGATCCAACAAGAGCGTTATACCAGATGCAACCCCGAGCTGTTACTGTGCTTGCTTCCAGACACGCAAGGCAAAGACGCAGTGGTGAGGAGAAAGGGCCGACTCTGAAATGCGGCCAGCGCGGATCTGATAAGATGAGCGGCAATCCTTAAACGTCGCCCAGATGCTGAAGGCGTCTGCCAAGTGAGCGCCACTGGACCGGAACCACACGCCAGCGATGATCCAAAGCCGCTGGTTTATCAGATCCTTAGATTTTACGGGCCACTCTCGCTGATCGAGGCATGAGCTCCGTCTGTTCCAGCGGAGCGCCCGTCATGGTGGTAGCCGCAGCTGCTTTTGTGGGCTCTTATTCGCTCTTGCGCGGGCATCGAGACCACTCGCTATTGTGTAGGGCTGCAAATTTGTAAGTAGAATAGACGGTCATCTGGCTTCCGAACGTTGATGCAGCCATGTCCTGTCCGCCAAGCAAAACGTGGTATAAACGAGACATGGTCTGCTCCTGCTCAGTTTGCATCCTGGTCACTCTGATCCCTTCTGATCTCTTCTCTTGGTTCGGATCTCTTCCACACATCCTCCCCAATCATACGCTACCATGAGGAACCCTTTTAGGTCTGGTGGTGCTCACCACCTAGATCAACCTGTGGGCGACTATGGCGAGACGAAAGACATTAACAAAGCTGTCGAAGCTGGCCAAGCCCCGGTGGTCGACGTCAAACATCCCATCGATCACTCCGATGAGAACAGCATCGAATCATTCACGGCGGGTGCGCAAGACGGCGTCAAGAAGATGGAGGCCACCACTCTTGTCTGGGATAAGAAGTCTCTCATTGCAGCTTATATCATGATGTGGATTGTTACTTTCGTGGACGCAATGCAACAGGGAGCCTCATTCTCGCTCACGGCCTACGTCACCAGCTCCTTCTCTCAGCACTCGTTGACAGCTTATACTGGAGTCATGTCTGGAATCATCGGTGGAGTGCTCAAGCTTCCTCTCGCTAAGATCCTGGACATCTTTGGTCGCCCTCAGGGTTACGCTATCATGGTTGCTTTTCTGGTAGTGGGCTTGATCATGATGGCAGCCTGCAACAACGTGCAGACGTACGCAGCAGCACAGATTTTCTATTGGATTGGGTAAGTTCGCGTGCGACTTGTACAACCACGTATTGACTTTGTTTTAGCTACAACGGAATTTCGTACACCATCGGCATCTTCATTGCGGACACTTCTCACCTGAAGAATCGTGGTTTCATGTTTGCCTATGTGAGCTCTCCATACATCATCACTGTGTGGGTGACTGGACCTTTAGCTACCGCATTCGTCAATGGTCCTGGCTGGCGCTGGTTTTACGGAGCGTTTGCCATCATCACTGTCGCCATTAACGCCCCTTTGCTGGCCCTCTTCTGGGTGAACTACCGTAAAGCAGTGAAACTAGGTACTATCGTACCGACAAAGAGCACTCGTACCTTCATGGAGTCCCTCAAGCACTACGTTATCGAATTCGACGCTGGCGGTCTCTTCCTGCTCATGGGCGGCTTGGTCTTTTTCCTCTTGCCCTTCAGCTTGTACTCGTACCAGGATGGATTATGGAACTCCCCACTCGTCATATCGTTCTTCATCATCGGTGGTCTGATGCTAATCGGCTTCGGATTCTACGAAAAGTTCGTCGCGCCAAAGACCTTCATCCCTTACGAACTCCTTCTCGACCGCACCGTGCTAGGCGCGTGTATCGTAGCAGGTGTCTTCTTCATCAGCTTCTACTGTTGGAACGCCTACTTCTTCTCCTTCCTCCAGGTAGTGAGCGGATTGACCATCACCGAGGCGACCTACGTCGGCAACATCTACAGTATCGGATCCTGTTTCTGGTCTCTCATCATCGGCGTACTCATCAGAGCCACCGGTCGCTTCAAGTGGCTTGCGCTGTACTTCGGTGTCCCGGTCACCATGCTCGGCGTTGGGTTAATGATTCACTTCCGACAGCCCGGTGTCAGCGTTGGCTATGTGGTCATGAGTCAGATCTTCATTGCTTTCGCAGGTGGTGCTATTGTCATTACCGAGCAAATTGCGGCTATGGCAGCAACAACTCACCAGTATGTTGCGGTCGTTCTGGCATTGGAGGGAATGTTCTCCAATGTGGGTGGCGCGATTGGAGGCTCCATCTCTGCGGCACTCTGGACTGGAGTCTTCCCAGCGAACCTGGCGAAGTACTTGCCCGCCGAAGCACAACCCAACCTTGCGACGATCTACTCTAGTCTCACAGAGCAGCTGGCTTACCCCAAGGGCACTCCGACCAGGCTGGCGATCGAGCAGGCATATGGCGAGTCACAGAAGTGGATGGCAGTTGCGTCTACGGCGATTCTTGTCGTTGCGCTTGCAGCTGTCATAATGTGGAGAGGTAAGTTGACTATATCCTTGTAGTATGGGCAACACTCACTAACTCTACTAGATATCAACGTCAAGGACTTCAAGCAAGTCAAGGGCCGTGTGTTGTAGATTCTAGATGGTGATCAACATCTTTCAGTCAGGTTGAACATGGCGGTGACAGAATAGATTTATGGAATGGACTAATGTGACCAAACGCTGTACGATAGAAACGACTATATTTCAGATACACAAAAATAGCTGTAATGCTCGATATGAGATGAATACTACGTTACAAGACGATCAATCCCAAGCCCAGCGTAAACAATTGCCTTCAGCACCTTACTCACGGGCACCTCCTTCACATCCTGCTGACTCCTTTTAACCTTCGCCCACAAATCTGGCAAGCGATCTGCCTTCCACCTCCCTCTCAGCCCATCATACCTCTTCTTATCATACATGGCCCAAAACTCCTCTTCCCGATAGTAGTTCGTAGCATACAACCACTTCAACCCACCAACCTCGGCAACCTTACGCTCCAGCTTACGATTATACGTCACAAACCTCTCAAACGTCTCGGCAGTCAAATAATCCAATCCGTAATTCGGGCTCCCCCAAACCCCAACATTGACCAGAAACTCCGTCGGCCCCTCATCCGTCACAGCGGTATGCAACAGCGCCCTAGGATCCTGGCGAATCGGACACAACCACAGCGGATAGACCTTCATCTCCTCCTTCATGAACCGCAGAAACTCATCTGCTCTTTGGCCCGGAATCGCCACGTCCTGGATGATGTGCGGCGCGCCGCCCGTCAGGTGCAGAACCCGGTACTGGAAGCGTGTGTGCCAGACTGCGTCGAAGAGGTAGCGGGTTGCTCTGTTCCAGAGCGTGGGCGCCCAGCCGTAGCAGGCCATCCAGAAGACGCCGCGCTCGTAGCGGAAGAGGTAGTCTTGGAAGGGTACGAGCTCGGTGAGTGTGTGGTTGTTCTGTGCGTAGACGTAGCTGTTTTGCGTCCAGTGGCAGGTCATGCAGAAGTGTGGGGTCGAGGGGGTGTCGAGGTGTGGTGGGCACCGGAGTTTGGCGTGCACGTGGGTGAAGAACCAGGGATCGTGGGCGCGGGTGAAGCGGGTTAGGGGGGTGGTGGTTGTGTTGGGTTGTCTGTCGGTGAATTTTGCTTCGATGATGGCGCCGTGGGCGGGCGAGAACATGATGCCGTCTGTGAAGTCGATGTCGGAGGGCACTTTTTCGAAGCGGGCGAGGGCCTCGGTTTGTGAGGTGATGAGGTGGTAGGTCACTTCTACGTAGGGCTTGCATGCAACGAGCTGGATTTCGAGCTGTGTGGTGATACCCAGGGTACCCATTGCGCCTGCGCTGCCGTAGAAGAGGTCGGAACTTTGTGTGGGTGACGCGAGGACAATATCGCCATTACCCAGCACGATTTCTATCTCGTTGACGGCTGAGTCGAAGTAGCCGTAGCGGAATGACGAACTCTCTGCTGCGGTTCCAGCGAAGGCGCCGCCTGCTGTGATGCCAGGAAACTCGGGGACCACAGCTGGCATGAGATTGTGCGGGATGAGTTCTTTGACCAGCTTGTCCATTGCAATTCCAGGTTCAACGAGGGCAGTCTTCTTGACTCTGTCAATGTGAAGCACATGGTTGAGCGACGAGATGTCAACAATCTGTTGCCGAGCTGCTGCTCGTGTTGAGTTGGAAGATCCATGAAATATACGAAAAGGTATGTTTTGCTCGTAGAATTCTCGGACAGTACGGGAGATGGCCTTGACTCGGTCGGCATGAGCCTTTGCGGTGCTTGGTTCCTGATGCATGTCGAGCTGGTGACTAGGTGTTAGTAGTAATTGGGAATGACTGCCATTTGTAGTCACTTTTCGAACAAATGACAGTGGCGTCTGAGAACAATGTCAAGGAGGCGAGATTGATCTGGGTGTTGGACTACCTGATACGGAAAGGCTTAAGCAAGGAGTACCTGTCTAAACGCACCGTGAGCCCAGTTGCTCTGAAAGTATCAATCAAGTCAGTGTTGTGTAATTCCTGCTATTAGCGTTCGTAATAGTAATCGTACGACGAATAAGGCGCCCGCTCCACTTCAGTGTAGTGACTTTCACCTCAACCTAACATAGCTGCAGACACACCTAGAATCGTCTCGCGGTCGTCACTATTTACTGATGAACTCGTTAGGTCAGGTGCCGTAGAATTATTGATTCGTAGAGATGTTAGAAGCGACAGTAGTTAATCAAGCTGTCACTTCCTGTTCCTCGGCATGGGCCTCCTCCTCCTCTCCTTGCGCATTAGCATGCCCGTTCGACGACTCGTGCTGCTGTGTTGTAGGAGACGCCATGACGCCGGCTGGTGGGACGAACGTCTCTCCCTCTTCGGTGTCAAGCTGCATGAGGAATGTTTCCCATATCTCGATAAGCTGGGATGCATATTAGTATTGGATATTCGAAAGCAATGGGGAAACGCACCTCTTTCTGTGCCTCGACAGCGCTCTCGAGATATGTCTCGACACCGGACTTGAAGTCCTCCACCTTTTCTCTCTCGAAACGTTCCAGCTCGCTGCGCATCAGTCTACCCATGTCATCAAACAGGAGCCTAGCCTGGTGAACTCTCCGCTCTGCGTCGGCGACATCGGCGCTGAGTTGGTTGAGACGGTCTTGTTGCGATCTTCCTTGTCGCAGAAGCTTGTCTTGATTGGTTTTACGCTTTTGCAACTCTTGCTCAGCAGCGTGCCACGAGTGGTAGGACTTTTGTCTTTGCTGAAATGCCGTCTTGACGGAGCCAATCAGACGGATGTACTCATCGATGACAATGCCCATGGTGAGAACATCTTGCTGGGCCTGGCGCTCGTACAGTTCCCGAATTCGTATCTGGATGTCAGAGAGACTATCGAGAGGACCCGAAAGCGAGGGGGACAGTTCAACAGCGGACAATGAGTGTAACGAAGCGGAGAAGTCGCCGCAAGCCTCCGCAAGGCCCTTGCGCTGAATGACTACAGCATCAGTAGCTTTGAGGAGAGCCCTGAGCTGGTTCTCAAGGGCATCTAGGTAGACCTTGCGATCATGGAACCACTGTGATGTATTAGCTAAGAGGGATGCGCCAGTCGTCAGTGCATACTCACATCATCATGCTCAACAAACTTGCCACTGCTGCCGGACAGCATACCACCGAACATACCCTTGCTCTCACCCAGACCAACGTCCTTGCGCTCCTTGTTCTTGATGTCGACATTGAAAGCATCGCTCTCGAGGAAGAGCTTCAAGTCGCTGTCATGCTGTAGCATGGGGTGCGCGGCTATCCTGTTCAGCATACGTTCCAGTGCGGCACGTCTCGACTCGACGAAATCAGCCTCGAAGCGGCCGAGAGATTGCTTTTCCGGAGGCGGGGGGATAATGACACCAGGGCTGTTGTTGTGCATCTGGTTGTAGAGCCAGAGGAAGTCGCGGTATCGACGCGAGACTGTGAACTCGGGGTTGCGGTAGCCCTTGGAAGTCGTCTTTGTCGTGACCGAGTACTCGGTGTGGGAGCTTGTCAGATCACCGACCTTGTGCGGGTCGCCCACGTAGATGGAGAAGGTGGGCTTCGCAGCCTGCTCGACGCTCACGCTTGGCTGGGCCTGGCGCTGCGGGGCTGCGTTTGCTGGGGCCTGGACTGGGGGAGGCACTCTGGGGCCTTGGGACCGCGATTGCTCTTCGTCGTCATCGTTCAGGTCCACCGAGTCCATCATGCCGCGCAGAGATGATGCCGGAGTGCCGGACGGTTGGCGATGGTTGCGCGACGCAGACTGCTCTTTCTGCGGAGGCGCCGGAGGTCCAGCATCAGAGGCGACAGGCGGCGTGGGAGCTCCCAGCGGGCCTAGAGGGTCGTCTACGGCTTCGAGCTTGGTCGACTGCGTGCCATACTGTCGTCGGCGGGGGCCACGGGCGGCAGGCGAGCGCGGTGCTGCCGAAGCACTGGGCGTAGAGCTGGCAGCTGCATTGTTCGGCGTGGGCGCAAGCGTGCTCGGTTCGTCCTGGTCTTGCTTGGGGGTGTCCTGCGCCGTTTGCGAGGGCACGTCTGTCGTGGTGTCAGCACGGTAAGCAACCGCTCTGGCGCGTGAACAGTCTTACCACCCCAGGGGGAATCATCACCGAGATCCATAATGGCGAGATTGTTGTTGTCGAGTCGATGGTCAGTCTGATGTCCAGGTACCGACGCTCCGCAACACTCCCGCTTCAGATGTCAGCCAATGGGGAAAGGCGCGCACTCCAACGTCATCTTTGGACGGTTAGCATCGAGTCCTCACAACACCGCGCAAAACACATCGTCCTGAAATAACCCGTAAATTGAGTCGATCATTTGAGGTCATCTACATGTCTGCCCAGATCAATCACAGACTCGATTGCCCCACAGCGGCCTTTCCGTGCTCGCAAGTGTATGCGATCTTCCCATCTTCTGACTCTAGCCTGATCTCTCCCTTCGTAAGACCCTGTCGTTTCCCTAGATGTACGACCTCACTAATCACATAGACCTTTGTGCCTTCGGCCGCAGGTCGCAGATACGTGCAATTGAGATTGCGACTGACATGACCTGCGTGCGTGAATATGTATGCATGTTATACAAGGATGATCTCCATAGATACCTGTATCCCAAAACCCATCGCGGCTGACAGCTGTGATAGCGGTGGAGGTGCAGATGTCAAAGATCAATGCCACTGCTCCACCGTGCAGGTTACCTGACATGATGATTAGTACAGTCACAAAGACGACTAGATGACCACAATCTGGTGCAGTCCCAAATAAGATTAGTCACGGTGTATTAGGAGAGTACACACCTCCCATATTGCATAGCTCTTTCGGTACGGTGAAGCTGTAGACTATGCGCGAGTTGTGTGGATTGCCATTCGTTGGTGCTACAGTAACTGACTCGAGCTTGAGTACTCTAGGGAGCATCGAATCGTGGCCCTAAACCTCTTGTTAGAGATATACTACCTTCAGCAAGATGCGTTATTCACCTCATAGTCTTCTGACATTGCGACCTCGAACTACCGGCGAGTGTCAGCAACGAACGAGATACAGCTGCGTCTATATGTACCCATTTCTTCGCCTTCTCTTCGGGTGTCAGATCGCCGTGTTTAGCAAACATCTTCTTGAAATGCTCCCCCATCGTGAAAGTCGTGTATAGCCAAAGGGAGAGGACATGGTCCCAACTACTTGTAGAACCATCAATACCTCGGCACATGTCAACCCGCATCGGGGACGCGCTAGGATGGCACTAATGACGCGGACCCTGGTCCTGAATGTTTTCCATCCCAAGCTCTCACAAAGTCCAGTCTCCATCAGAAACCCAATTCACATCACATCGACCATGGAGACGTCAATTCTTGTGCGCCAACTCCTCCGGACACCGGCTTCCTGCCGCGCGGCTTTCGTGCCCTCCCGCAGCTTCGCCATCCATGCAACCTCTCTTCCGCACGCACGCTACATCTCAACACCTACGATCCTGCGCCCCAGCTTCTGGGCTTCCATGGTCCCCAAGCCCCTCAAAGAGCGCGCCTCGGCCCCCAAATCCCGCGAGTGGAATCCCGCGACACCGTACATCATCCTCAGTCTGCTAGTCGGTAGCCAAGCGATTCAAATACTCTGGTTGAAGCAGGAGCGAGCGCATAGTCTGCGGAAGGCGGAGGCCAAGATTGGGCTGCTGAGGGAGGTAATTGAAAGAGTACAGAAGGGCGAGGATGTTGATGTCGAAGGGATGTTGGGGACAGGCAGAGACGCGGACGAGAAGGAGTGGGCTGAGGGTAGGTTTCCGAGAGATGCTGCCTTGAAATATGAGCTGACGATCACAGTGTTGAAGGATATACAAGAGGAAGAGGTATTGTTCCAAGACAAGAAGAAGAGAAAGGCAATGAGGGAGCTCGCAGCAAGCCAAGCGAGTGAGCAGACGAGTGTTGATGGCACAGAGAAAGAGCAGGGTCAAGTCAAGGTTGAGAGCATTGGTGGAGTGAAGTTCTATTAGGGTCGTAAAGTCATCAGTCGTCACCATCTACGTACACTTCTCGCCAGCAAGAAGCGCACCCACCGAATCGCTCGACGGAAATCACAGTCGCCAACACTGCGCCTCAACTACTCCAGGAAGTCAAGAAACTCTTCAAAATCTTCTTCCGCCTCGCCCTTATCCTCGACGTTCTGCTGCTGCAGCGCCTGCGCCCCCTTCGTCTTCTCCTTCTTACTCGTCACCCTCAACCGCTCGCCTCGCTTCTTATTCCCAACATCATTCGACTCCTTCGTACACCTGCGCGCCTCGGGATTGTCACACAGCAACGCCAGCGTCACTCCGCCCCTCATCGCATCATCGACACTGCTCTTCTTCTGCTGCAAGCACAGACAAATCCTGCTCAGCCTCCTCTCGACGCTCGTCTCGCTCACGTCCCTCAGCTTGCCGCGGACAACGTCCTTGTGGTACACAGTAGGACGGTTCCAGCCACGCTCATGGACCGCAATCGCTTTGTCGAAGACGTGGTGCGCCGTAGCCTCAAGGTCGAGCGCAGAGAACGCAGGTTCCCCACTCAGCTTCTGCGTGAATCGAAGCCGATGAATCGATTTCTCCCCGTCGGTGATGTTACGCGTATCGATCATGGCGTTGAAGATGCGGCGTACCCAGTACTCGCGACCAAACTGCTTGACACGAGCGACATCCGTTGCCTTTGACTTTGGCGACAACCTCGCCCGGCGTCGATGCTCTTTCGCCTCGGCAGCCGTCTTGAAATGCGAAGTCGTCAACGGCTCATAAATCGCCTTGCGATCTGGTTCCTCTTCTGGCTCTTGAGCCAAAACGGGCTGAAGTGGCGCATACCCCATCTTGCGAGGCCAAAACCTCGCTCCCAGAGCCTCGACTCCCTCCTCACCCACCAACGCCTCCAAATGCACCTCGCCCCCGAGCACCTCCCACGACACCTCCTCCGTGCTGGAACCAGCCGGCGACCCTGCACCCTGGAGGTCTTCACCCCCGTTGGCCACCTCCCACGGAGCCCCGTACTGCTGTGCGGCGAGCACATGGTCGCCGAGGACATGCCACTCGTCCCCAAAAAAGCAGTCGTTGAAGGCCTCCTGGCCGGGGAAAAACGCGTTGCTGGCAAAGGGAGAGGACATGCTGGTAGCTACGGGCGACGACCTGCGTCGATTGGAGAAGAGAAAAAGGAGGGCGTGGAGGGATACAGAGTTGGCTCGCCGGGAGCTGTGGAGAGGGAGAGAAGAGATGGATGGGTGTGGGGTTGAAGAAGACTGAGGGAAGATGAGAGGATAGATAGATATACGGCTACAATCACCTACTTACTCACCCATCTTGCTATATTGATATAATAGGAACAAGTGCCTACAATAGCTATCTGCCAGGTGTTGGTTATTGCTATTGCTATTGCTATTGTGTTACCCCATACCATACCATTCTATTGTATCCTATTATATCCTACTCCCGACGACCAAAGTGAAAGTAAGTAGTGAAAGTAAAGTACCTCGGCTCCCTCCACAGCACAGCACGATACAGCATACACCACATGGACAAACCCCCCACATCAAAGAAAGCATCGACTCGCAAAGTGAACCAAGACGAAAAAAACAAATAGATTAAACATTGAAGAATGGTAATGGTATATAGAATGTCCCCTTCCATCTCACCTCATCTCATCTCACCACACCTCACCGAAGAAGCTGTCGACAGCGCAAGCAAGGCGGTTGGATTGGGTTGCTTCATCTTATCCCCCAGGTCCCTCCCTAGATTTGATCCAGTCCCCCATTCCCTAGCTCGCAAGTTCAAATCTTCAATCCAAAAAACAGCGCAAAAAGAGCAATCGTCGTGAATATCATCAAAGCATGCCAGCGGGTGCATTCGCATTCGCATTCGCGTTGGCAGTGGTGGTAGGAGCCGGGTGTCCATTAGTCGCCCCCGTCGCAGCGGCTTGAGGATGCTGCTGTGTGGGTACTGGAGCAGGCTTCTGAGGCGTGATTTCCTGGATCGACATGTCCGAGTCGACCGAGTCTCTCCACTGCGAGATACCCTCATTAGTATCATGCTTGTCGTTTGTGGGGGTGCGTTCAAAGTCGAAGCGGTCGCTGAGGCGGTAGGCCTTGTTTGTGGTTTCCCAGTGGCTTCGGAGGGCGTCGAGTTCCGAGGCGAGGTTGTCGAGCGCCATGGAGTTGCGGGTTGCGGTTGACGCGGGGCGGTTATTGGGGGCCTCGGGCGTGCTGGAGCCGTCGTTGTGGCTGTAGAGAGAGTCCGCCGAGGCGACGCTGTCGTGGGTGCGGTGCCGAGTGAGGTCGCCATTGCTGCTGCCTCCTGGGACTTGAGATTGTCGTCGGTAGCTGTCTACGGATGTTTCGAACTGGTCGAGGAACATCTGTACGCGGGTTTCTGCTTCTCGTGCCCGTTCTTCGACGACCGTGTACTGCTGGCGGAGGGAGTCAAGGTCAGCGCGACTTTCGTTGGCAGCGGATTCAGCCTGCTTGGTCTTGCTTGCTGCAGCTTCTGCTTCCTGTCGTGCTGCGGACAGATCGGACTGCAACGCTGAAAGTTGGTTCTCGAGTCTAGCAACAGAGGTCTTCATGTTATCCTGAACAGCGGAAAGTTCTGTACGCAGTGACGTCCGCTCTGCCTCCCACTCTGCATTTTGCTCCTTGGTCGGGCTTCGTGGCGCCTGAGTTGCTTGTTTGAGCTCCTCCTCAAGCTTTGTGTTTGCGTTCTTGTATCTGTCGAGTTCTTGCTTCATCTTCGCAAGCATCTTCTCTGTACCTCTAAGATACTTGACAGCCGCCTGGTGATCGTTATGCAGAGCCTGAAGCTTCTCCTCCCAGTCTTTGCTAACATCGTGCTCGCGCTGCTCGAAGGAGGCGCGCAATTCTTCGTGGACTTTGTTCATCGAATCAACCTGTTGTTCGAGCTCGCGTACACGGTTGAGTTCTGGAGTTCCGAATCTGGAGTTTGGACTGTCCAACACTCTCGACCGGCGGTGATCAACAGGGTTGACGCCTCTTTCCTCTAGAAGATTCTTGAGGGTCTTCAGCTGAACCTCGAACGCGTTGCTCTCGAGGCGCAAGCGCTCGTGCTGTTGATGAAGCTCAGCCTTCTCTACCTCGGAGGCTTGCACATCCTTCATAGCTTGCTGCAACTGTTTACGGATTGTAAGACCTTCGCGGCTGGACTGTTCTTGGTAGGCTTCGAGACCGGCGATCCTTTCCTCAGCGCGACGCAGCTTCTCGGAGGCCTGGTCTGCAGCCGCCTGATTCTTACGTGCCATAGCATTAGCCGCCTCGACCTGTTTCTGGAGTATGCTGATACGCTCATTGGCAACATCGTCGTTAGCAGGAGCGTGATTGGCAATGGTTCCTAACCCAGACAGCACTGCTGCTTGGTGAAGGCGTGCTTCAGCTGCGTGCTTCTCTGCAAGCTCCTCAGCATCGCGCAACTTCTGGGAAGCGGTTTCAAGCTCGGTTGTACGGGCCTCGTGGTCAGCGCGCAGTTGGCTGAGCTTTTGGCGTATGCCCTCGTGCTGACTGCGCTCTTCTTCGAGCTTTCGCTCTAGGAGACCGGACTTTTCCGAAGATGCAGCGACCGCCTCACGTAGGGTCTGAAGTATGGCGGCGTAATTGGTCGACTCTGTTGTGAAGTGGGCGACCTTGGCACTCAATTCTTGCTTGTCAACGGCCAGCAAACGCGAGGAGGTCTCTGCTTCCGCGGCGTTGGCGGACACATCTCTTGCTACACGTTCTGCCTCATGCAGCTCAGCTCGCAGACTTTCTGCTTCCGCGGCCGTCTTCTGTCGAGTCGAGTCCAGCTCTTGCACGCGTCTTTGCGCGGCTTCAGCAGTCTCATCAGCCAGCTGCTTAGCCTTCTTCTCTGCGTCCACTTCTTGCGTCAGCTTCTCGACCGCTGTGGTGAGTTCAGCTTGAGCGGCGAGGGATGCGGCCAAACGTCGACTGATGTCATTCATGCGGTCCAAGTCTGGTGTTTCTGTGTTGCGGCTGCCATCCAGCTGTGGGGTGTTAGCCTGGCTACCGCCACCGTGAGCTGCCAGCTTTGTTTTGGCGTAGATGGCTTCACTGATGGCAGCGTCTCGTTGCCTCTCAACCTCTGCAATGCGTTTGGCGGCATCAGTTCCTTGTGTCTTGATGGATGCTTGTACGCGCTCAACTTCGGCCTTCATCCTGAGCAGAGCCTCGAGTAACGGTCGATCCTCATCTTGGAAAGTGTCGGCTGACCGCTCATCAAACATGGGGCTCGTCGAGTTGGCGGGATGGTAGCCAGCCTTGCGTGCTAGTGCAAGCTCCGAAGCGTACCACGCGTTGCGACTCTTGGCAACGTCGAGCTCACGAACCACTTCATCGTTGACGTGGGCGACTGCCGGTGAAGCCCCCAGACCACTGTCGATCTGGCGGTTGTCGGCCTCTCGACTAATGGCGCGTTGCTGTGGGGTCTCGACTGATCGTCTCGGGGCTTCCTCTTCGATGCTAGCTATGGTATCGTGGGAGGGCTGTTGCTTGTGTGACTGTGTCCTTGATGTGTTTCGTGAGAGAATGCTCTCGGAGCGCGATGTGTCCATGGATTCTTTTGGCGTTCGCTGGCTGATGGCGTCGGAGCCCTTTCGCTGAAGTTCTGCAGCAGAGGGGCTATTCCGCATTGTCGGTGAGAGGTTCTCCCTGTCAAACGACGACGCGGCCTCGGTATCGACAGAAGGCCCGAAAGATCGCTCAGCTTTCGTAGGTGTCTTACTCCTTGAAGCCGGGATCGCCTGCGGGTTAGCGCCGTTCATCCTGGGTTGAGGTGGTTGCTGAAGAGGAGGAGGCCCGGAAGGTGCCTGTCCAGATGCGCGAGGTAGGCGTGATCCGTTGGGCCCGACTCCGTTGGACATTTCCATGGCTCGCGGTTGTTGTGGCGCAGGTAGCATGCTTTCGCGATTCGGCGGTGGCCCGTTCCTACTCTGAGGGATGTTGCTGCGCTCGCCTCCGCTGAGCTTTCGTGGTGTGTTGATGGCCTGCTGAGGAGCTGCACTTTCGTTGGGCGGGTATCTGATCTTCGATGTGTCCAGGATATAGGCCATGCTCAGCTCGTTCCTGTCGCTGACAGAGGAGCTGGGTTCGCCCGCAAGGGTTACGATGTGCTTTCCAAACGCAGTCATGCTGTGCCCCGACCGGGCTGAAGGCGAGTGTCCCATGTTCTGGAACATGTACCAGCGGCGAGAGGTGATCCGGAAGGCTGCAAGATCTCCAAGATCAACGCCTTCCTGTGTGCGACCACCGAAGATGTACATGGTATCGTTGACAAGAGCAGCAGAGTGGCCTTCGCGAGCTACAGGAATGTAGCCAATGCAATCGAGCTCGGTCCACGTATTGGACCGAGGCTCGTAGGTCCAGACGTCGTTGAACCAGGTGACGCCGTCTGTACCGCCAAACAGGTAGAGTCTGTCGGTCCATGTTACGACTGAGTGGTTTGTGCGGGCTGGCGGCGATCTGCCCTGGGGGGATGCTCGGTCTTTGGTGTTTGGGAGAAGGACCTCCCAGCGGCTGGCCGATGACTGCAGCGAGTTTAGATCGAAGGCTACGAGATCGTTGAAGAAGAAACCCTCGACCTGGCCACCGAAGATGTAGATTTTGGAACCGAGGATGTTTAGGGTGTGTCCGTAGCGGCCAGTGGGTCGTGGTCCTTGGGGCAATGCTCGCGACCAGTGCTTTGTGGCTGGGGGAGTGTCAGTGGATAACATGACGTGTTGACAAGGACCAACTTACAGGTGTTCAAGAGGTACAGGGTGTCATCCAGGTCGTCGTTGTCTGCCAGCTTGGTGTCTCCACCAAAAACAATAAAGGCATTGCCGACCAGCAGACTGGCATGTCCAACGCGGGGTCCAGGGCCGTCTCCTGTGGTGGAGATGGGGTAGCAGGCCATGCTGCCGTTGCCCATCTCGGTCAGCCAGAGGTCGCCCTTGACAGTTGCGCCGCCGACGAGGCCGCCCATGAGGTAGATGGTGCCATCTTTGGAGGCGACCGAGTTGATTGCGGCGCCGTAGCGCGGGAAGGGGTTGCCTGCGGTGAAGTTGAGGCGGCGAGAGGACCACGGGTAGGGGGATTCTTGGGGCGGGCCGGCGGGTCGTTGTTGCTGCAGTGGACCCTGTTGCGCGCCATCAGTACGTGTCCTGGGAGGGGGGCTGACCATGCCAGAGGGAGGCTGGCGCACCTGTTCGTTGGAGCCAGCCCTCTCGCGCAGTGCCTTGGGCTCAGAGGCGACGACACCGGGGCCCTGGCCTTGCAGCGAGCTCAGCGAGTTGTTCACGCTCCCGCTGGGGGTCGATGTGTTGGTCTGCGGCTGGGGCCCGGGGCGAGTGTTCTCCTTTGCATCGCGGACAGCGGGCGCATTCGGCGGAGCGCCCTGGGGGCCGGGGCCGTGGGACGAGGTGATGTCTCTTGTGGCGGCGGGCAGGGCGCTGGTCTGCTGCTTGTTCTTCTTGCCAAACAGGAACGACATGGCGGCGGCGGCGGCAGCAGCAGCAGCTCAGCAGGCCGGGGGAGGGTACAATGGCAGCGGGTGCCGGTCACGCACGCATTCGGCCTGCACAGGAGGCGGGCAGCGCGCTGGCTGGGGATCGCTGGGGGCGCGCGGGCGAGGGAGTGCGGAGGTGGGTTGGGGAGGCGGGTCGGCGAGCAGGCGAGCAGGCGTGCCAGTGCAAGTGCAGGCGTGCAAGTGCAGGGCGCTACAAGTGGGTGGAGTGGTCGCGGACGGGCTTGGGCATAGCTGGCGGGCGTCGAAGGGACAGCAAACGTCGTCTGGCAGGGCGCTGGGAATGTCCGGGGGGCCGCGACTTTTGGCGCAGTGCAGACGTCTGGGTAGGGCAGCGTGCTTGGCGGCAGGGACAGGGACAGGGACAAGACAGGACAGGACAGGACAGCGACAAGACAAGACAGCGACAGGACAGCGACAGGGAGGCAGCGAGAGAGAGGCAGCGAGAGAAAGACACGGCGCACCACGACGATGCAGCAGACTGAGCGTCTCAGGTCCGCAGTCGGTCACAGTCAGTCACAGCCAGTGTCCGGCGCGATCCCCCTGAAGACGCACGACGACGATGGCAGGGATGGCGCCCGTCGCGATTGGCTTGATTGACCGTTGCGTGTGCAGACAGCCTTCCTTCACAGCGAGCATCTGCTCACGGTGAGCACTGGCATTGACCACACCAACGCCGACTGCAGCCCGTGTCTTGACGTCTTCACCGCACAGCATGTCGTACATCAGGTGCAGCCGTGTTGCAACATCAAGGTACCTATCAAGGTGAGGCTGCGCGTGCCTGTAAGAAATGTACCTATCTAGTAAGCGAGCGGCAGACGGCGATCCACCTCCAGGCCCAGCTCCAGCAGCGCGCCTCTCTGACCGCGGCCCCAATTCGGCTGCGCTAGCGTCACCGTGACTGCCCCATCACATCCACTTCCACTTCGAAGCTTGTGCGCCCGCCGCTGGAGCTGTGTTGTATGCATACATAGCACACAGCACGTAGCACCCACCTCACCACTACCTCACCGCCACCACCACCACAACGTCCGCCCGCCTGCTCCTGCTCTCGCCCACAGAGCTCTCCTCCAGCGCGCACAGCCATCTCATACGACATGGGCGCTGCTGGGAGCTCCGTTGCTACACGCTATAGCTCGTCATGAGAAGTGCAAACGACGCCGCTGCGGCCCCGAGAGAGACGCGACCCTCGCAAGACACCACCTCGTCGCGTCTCAGCACCGCCTCTGCTGCCCACCTCGACGTGCAACCGCCCACTTCAACCGCCCGTCCCGCACTGAGCACCGACAACTCCAGACGCCCGAGTCTGATGCGTGCTAAGAGCGACTTTGGGCCCCGCCAACCCGCCCAACCCCACGAGCCTGTCGAAGAAGGCAGCGTCGATGGGCACTTCACCATCCGCCATGGCTGGGACGACCAATTGAACTCGGAGGAGTACAGCAACATGCTGACCTCCAACTTCTTCATGTACTACACCGACAAGAAACACGAGACGGGCGGCCATCCAAAGGGCGAGGTCGGCGCATCCTCTGTGCAAGAGTGGCGCATGCGAGACCGCCTGAAGACCGTCTCTGCCGTGCTGGCCCTCTGCCTGAACATTGGCGTCGACCCCCCAGATGTCATCAAGACCAACCCATGCGCCAAAGAAGAGTGCTGGATCGACCCTACCGTTACCTCGCAAACACCCGGCCACACCCCCATGAACCAGATCGGCAAGGCGCTCCAGACCCAGTATGAGCAGCTGAGCATGCGCACCCGATACAAGCTCCTGCTTGACCCCACCACCGAGGAGACTAGAAAGTACGCCTCCACCCTTCGACGCAACGCCCGCAACGAACGCGTCCTGTTCCACTACAACGGACACGGTGTGCCAAAGCCAACCTCTAGTGGAGAGATCTGGGTCTTCAACAGGAACTACACCCAGTACATCCCCCTCTCGCTATACGACCTGCAGAGCTGGATTGGAGCGCCGAGTCTCTTCGTCTACGACTGTTCCGACGCGGGCCTCATCATCAGCAACTTCAACCGCTTCGCTGAGAAGCACCAGGCCGAGTTCGAGGAGGCAAGGCGGCGAGATCCAAATGTCGAGTACGTGGACTTTGGCGACTGCATCCACCTAGCCGCCTGCCGCGAGCGAGAATCGCTGCCTACCAACCCAGAACTCCCCGCCGACGTCTTCACTTCTTGCCTGACAGACCCCATCACCATGGCAGTCCGTTTCTTCATACTCCAAAACCCTCTGCCCAGCAAGGTCAACCTGCGCGACGCCCACAACATTCCTGGCAAGGTGTCGGAGCGACGAACGCCCATAGGCGAGCTCAACTGGATCTTTACTGCCATTACCGACACGATTGCATGGAACTCGCTATCGAAGCCTCTCTTCAAGAAGCTGTTTCGCCAAGACCTCATGGTGGCAGCCCTCTTCCGCAACTACTTGCTGGCTCAGCGCATCATGCGTGTCTACCACTGCAATCCAGTCTCTCATCCCGAGATACCACAGACGCATGATCACCCATTGTGGCGGAGCTGGGATCTCGCCGTTGAGCTGATCCTGGCCCAGCTCCCCGATCTGCAGGCCGAGGCTCGTGGCGAGAAGGAGTATCAGTACAAGCACTCTGAGTTCTTCTCAGAGCAGCTTACAGCCTTCGAGGTGTACCTGTCGCAGGGCGCTGTTGAGCAGAAGATACCCGAGCAGCTTCCCATAGTACTGCAAGTCTTGCTCAGTCAGGTGCATCGCCTCCGTGCTCTCATCCTCTTGTCTAGCTTCCTCGACCACGGGCCGTGGGCTGTGAACCTTGCCCTTAGCATTGGCATCTTCCCATACGTACTGAAGCTTCTGCAATCACAGGCGAACGAACTGAAGCCCGTCATGGTATTCATCTGGGCTCGCATCCTCGCAGTGGACTCGTCTTGTCAAGCCGACCTGCTCAAAGACAACGGCTACCAGTATTTCATCAACATCTTCAACCCCAACTCAGGTGCGTATTCACCCTTACTGGCGTTGATACCGTCACACTCACAACACCCAGGTATTCCTATACAAAACGCAAGCGAACACCGAGCCATGTGTGCTTTCATCATCTCCATGTTCTGCAAGGACTACAACCAGGGTCAGCGCGCATCGCTGAGCACAGAGCTTGTGGAGAGCTGCTTGGACCACTTGAAAGACATGCAGAACCCTCTGCTGAGACAGTGGTCATGCCTGTGTCTGAGCAAACTGTGGATTGACTACGAAGAGGCCAAATGGGTAGGCATCCGTTGCATGGCGCATGAGCGACTTTGTGAGCTGGTTATCGACCCGGTCGCTGAAGTTCGAGCTGCGATGCTACACTCACTGACGTCCTTTCTGGGAATCCGGGATGTCACAGCACAGGTGGCTAATATCGAAGAGTCGATTGCCTCCATGGTTCTTGTCATGACAATGGACGGCAACAGCATGGTCCGCAAAGAGCTGCTGATATTTTTCTCAACATTCATCGCACGCTACAAGTCCCGCTTCATCGTCACGGCGTATGAACACTTCTCAGAGGAGAAGAATAGCGACATTCTGGCCCAGATGGAAGACAAGAACGGTGACGGGCTCTATATGAAGATGCGCGCAACCGCAAACGGCGTGGCGTCTACGCAAAACGCCTGTTCGCAGAACACCATCTACTCCGCCATCTGGAAAGAAATGCTGGTCATGTCCGTCGACCCTTATCCTGAGATCGCCAAGGATGCTGGAGTGGTTGTCGACTATATCTTGGTCGCTCTACTCGAGTCCTCCCTTGCACGGTTTGCACAGCCGCACTTCAGCGAAACACTGAAGAAGAAGAGCACCACACCACACCCTGCTCGTCGTGTACCAGAAGAGAAGCCACTTCAGCAAATGGTCTCCACTCCACCGACACCCTCCAAGGAGACCAGTTACCTCTCTCTGTTTGGTGGTATGCGCAAATCAACTGCGTCACTCAAGAGCCTGTGGACTGGTCACGACTCCAATACATCACCGCAGAAAACAGGCGCACGAGGCAAAGCCGACGACTCGGAGACTTCACTCGCGGACGCACGTCCTGATACCCCTGAAAAGTACCATGTCGAGGAGGAGCCAAAGTCCAGAGGTTTCAGGCCTCGCGCCTTGTCGGAGAAGCCACAGATACCACTGAAGAGTGTTTTCTTCGAGTGGTCAGTTGAGTACTTTCGTGAGCCGCAGATGAAACCGACCGAGGCAGACGAGCCCGGCAGCACAGACTACAACGGCCGGCTTTGGCGCAGGAATCGCAATGATAAGATTATTGCCGAGACCCAGCCACTGAAGGAGGTAGCCGTGTCAAACCGCTGGGATGTGCCGCGTGGCTATTTCGACAATCTCAGTCAGCCCATGAAGATGACCTTTCATCAATTCGAGGACCATCTTGTGGTCACAGACAGCTGGAACACAGTCAATGTCATTGACTACTCAGACTCTGTGAGGAGGATCAACTGCTTCTCAAATGGCAACCCGTTAGACTCGAAGATTACCGACGTTCGGTTCATCAACGAAGACGACCAAGCCTTGCTGATGACTGGCTCGTCCGATGGTGTCATGAAGATCTTCCGCAACTACGACTCGAAGGGGAAGACAGAGTTGGTGACTGCATTCCGAGCCTTGACCGACCTTGTACCCAGTAACAGGAACGCTGGACTCGTCTTCGATTGGCAGCAGGGTAGGGGTCTGGTGCTTGTTGCTGGAGATGTCAAGGTCATCCGCGTCTGGAACGCAGGAACAGAAGTCTGCACGAGCGTAAGTTTTACACCATGGACGAGGTTACAATCAAATACTGATTCTTACAGGACATACCTGCACGATCGGGATCATGCATCACGTCACTGACATCTGACCAAGTCGAAGGTGATGTGTTCGTTGCAGGCTTCGGCGATGGCGCCATTCGAGTGTATGACCAGCGCCAAAAGCCTGCCACTGCCATGGTCAAGGTCTGGAAAGAACACAAGCAGTGGGTCACAAACGTACACTTGCAACGCGGAGGGCAACGCGAGCTAGTAAGCGGCTGTCGAAGCGGAGAGGTGAAGCTATGGGATATTCGCATGGACCGGAGCGTCAAGACTATACAGGCTACGACGGATCACCTGCGCACGCTCAGCGTTCACGAGCATGCGCCTGTCTTTGCAACGTAAGTTTAGTTGGTATGAGAGGTTATGCATGTGCTAACGATACTGCAGCGGAACTCAGAAGCACCGGGTCAAGATCTTCAACATCAACAGCGGGAAATTGGTGTCCAATTTCGAGCCATACTCAGGTTTCCTCCGCGACCGGTCAGCTCCAATCACCACTACAGCCTTCCATCCGCATAGACTCATGATCGCCGCCGCTGCTCTGCACGACAACCATGTCAACATTTTCTCCTGCCACGAGCCTAGGAACCCTACAATGAAGACTGTGCGTCTGTGGGAGGGAGGTGCTGTTGGCTCGAGTCGGGCATCTATCCACGGCTGATAAACGGACGACAAATGAGTCTTCTTCTCTATGATATTTCACTCAGAATTCAGTTTTAAAGGCGTTGTATGCATAGCATGGGGCAGCTGGCGTCACAGGGACGACTTTTACTTCTGGCATGGGCATAGCGAGGACATTATTGGCATCAAGGGTTTCGAGGTGCGAATTTCCGTCGATACCCACTGTAGTATCCTTGTAATTGTAATGCCGACACTTCCAATCACAAGTTTGTTGAATTCCCCGTTTGATCAATTGTGCCTGATCCAGTCGAATGACGCTGGAATGTGGGGTAAAATGAGTCGTAGTGCCCCTCCAACCGCGAAGTCGAGCAATTTCTCAAGACACACCACCACACTGCATTCCCAGCCATTGCAACATGAGCGACGCACCACCTGCAGCGCCAGCACCGGGCGAAGCTCCCCAGGGCGAGGCGCCCTCTAAGAACGCCCTGAAGAAGGCACAGAAGGAGAAGGAGAAGGTGATTATGGCTCGTGTGCTCGAATGACTAGACTTGCATCTGACTATTCTTCCAGGCTGAGAAGAAGGCCGCAGCGAAGGCTCGCGAACTCGCCGACCGCACAAAGAAGGAGGCTGCCGATGCTGAAGATGTGTCCAAGGACTCGTACGGCGAGCTTCCTCTCACTGGTTCCAAGGACTTCAAGCCCACGGGCACACCCCGCGTTAGCCTCAGCGATGTTGCCGACAACGTCGACAAGGAGATCACCTTCCGCTGCTGGGTAGAGAATGCTCGTGTTCAGTCGGCCAAGTTGGCTTTCCTCAACTTGCGTCAGGGCCTCAACACCGTACAGGCTGTCATTGCGGCCAGCGACAAGCTGAGCAAGCAGATGGTCAAGTTCTGCGGTACCGTCAGCACGGAGAGCACAATCGTCGTCACTGGACTCGTCAAGAAGGCCCCCGAGCCCATCAAGAGCGCGTCCATCCAGGACTTTGAGATCCACATCAAGAAGCTCTTCATCGAAGTCAAGGCCGAGGTGCCGCTGCCGCTCCAGGTCGACGATGCAGAGAGGCCACTGCCGGCTGACACCGTTGTTGAGGAGGAGCAGAAGGAGGAGGGAGGTGAGCGCCCGCTCGTCAGTCTCAACACCAGGCTCAACAACAGGACACTCGATCTGAGGGCCAAGATCAACCAGTCCATCTTTGTGGTCAAGAGCGGCGTCTGCACAATCTTCCAGGAGTTCCTGTCCAAGAAGGGCTTCTGCCTCGTGCAAACGCCCAAGATCTTGGGTGCCGCGTCAGAGGGAGGCGCCAACGTCTTCGAGCTCAAGTACTTTGATCGCCAGGCCTACCTTGCCCAATCGCCACAGTTCTACAAGCAGATGCTGATTGCCTCGCGATTCCAAAAGGTCATGGAGATTGGCCCCGTGTTCCGCGCCGAAAACTCCAACACGGCTCGCCATCTGACAGAGTTCACCGGTCTCGATCTGGAAATGGAGTTCCAGGAGCACTACCACGAGGTCATGGGCGTGCTGGAGGACCTCATGCTGTTCATCTTCAAGGAGCTCAACGCCCGCTACAAGCGCGAGACAGACCTCATCCGCAGCGTCTACCACGTCGACGACTTCAAGCTGCCAGAGTCGGGCAACGTGCCTCGCATTCCTTTCACCGAGGGCATCAAGATGCTCCGTGAAGCTGGTGAGGAGCTCGGCGACTACGACGACCTGACGTAAGATTCAACCTTTTACAAACTCTCAACCAAACGCACATCAACTAACAATTAAACAGAACACCCCAAGAAAAACACCTCGGCCGCCTCGTCCTGGAAAAATACAACTCCGACTTCTACGTCCTGGACCAATTCCCGCTCGCCATCCGGCCCGCATACACGATGCCGTCGCCTCACGACCCCAAGCTCTCCAACAGCTACGACATGTTCATGCGCGGGCAAGAAATCTGCTCTGGCGCGCAGCGCATCCACGACTCTGAGCTGCTGGCCAAGCAGATGCGCGAGCACGATCCGCCGATTGATCCCAACGGGGCGGGGACAAAGGACTATGTGGATTGCTTCCGGTATGGATGTCCGCCGCACGCTGGAGGTGGGTTTGGATTGGAGAGGATTGTGCAGTTTTGGTTGGGCTTGCCGAATATTAGAATGTGTAGTTTGTTTCCTAGAGATCCGCAGAGGGTCGTGCCGTAGGATGGTCTGTCTGGTTTGAGAGCTGGTGTTGGGGGAGAGAGAGGAAGGAAGGAAGGAAGGAAGGAAGGAAGGAAGGAAGAAATTCATAGGAAGTGGTTATAACACTAAAAACTACAATTCTGTCTCGTGTTCTGTGTCTAGCTTGTTGTGAGGGTATCAGACTCCACTTCGTCTCTATTTCTGCCCAGACTGTTCCTGCACCATCCTTCGCAACTACGTTCTGACAATGGTCGGAACTTCCTCTATAATTCGACGAGACCACCATCCAGCTTGGAAAGCTAACCGATATTTTGAGCCAGCAGTGACACAGATTGTGCTGCTCAATCCTGTTATCAGGAACCTCCAGCCGGTAAACGACGCAGAGACTGCGCTTCAGACACCTCTGCGTCTGTGGTGGCGGTGCAGCGAGAGGGCGCCAGTCGATGCGATGGGAGCATCTGTGCTCTTAGTCGTCGACGTATCCCACACGGACATTACAAGACCTTTCCAGGTCTATTCCACGTTATGCGCCGATTCTTCAAAGACTCTTCAAAATATCAGCAGCCAGTTTCCGCTGTCCACTCTCCCCCAACGCCTTGTCGTCTACTTCCTGAATCCCCTTACCGACCGCCAACGTGGTCCTCACATTCCCTCCATCCACATGCACGAGCCCGTTCCTCCCTACTGTGATTTCGAACCCTACTTTTGCGCCCACGACGTCCAGCAGCGGCAGCTCGCTCTTGGGCGCAAGTAGTCGCCTCGCCATGCCCAGGCTAATCTTGAACAGCATGCCGCCCTTGAGGGGACCGAGGCCCTCGCCTTTCCCTGTGGCTGGGTCAACGCAGGTCAGTTCTGGGGGCTGGTCTTTGCCGGCGCTGGCGACGCGGCAGTAGACGAGCGAGTTGGGGGGCAGCTGGGGGCGTGTTTTCTTGGTGGCGCCTTCGAAGGCGAGGTGGGGGA